>PVIY010016195.1:0-52162 GCA_004026745.1 Myrmecophaga tridactyla | reverse complement strand
GTGTTCATGCATTTTTCCAATTTTTTGGCAATTCAGAATAGATAATATATCCTTCTTTTGTTTCCTAGAAATAATTTTGTGGCTGTCACTGACTTGTTTATCAACTATCTCAGGTACAATAAAGTATAAGCTGATATTCTCACCATGGGTCGCTTATAGTTGATTTATAATAACTTTGAATTTATGTGCCGCCTCTCAGCAAAGAACTGAAAAGTACATAAAACAGGAGTTCATTACTTCCCTGGAGTCCTCTCTTTTAGCTTTCTTTTTTTATTCTCTGACTTCTTTTTTTCTTTGAGTTTTGCATATAATGTGAATGCCATGGAAGTGGCATTCACACAACCAAATCAAAATGCATCCTATTTAAAGAAAATTATAAACAAGTTTAACAAACAAGAATAATTTTTATTTCAAACCAGTTGTTGAGATTCAGATGAACAATATTGTAATGATCTCAGATTTTTTGATATTTAAATGTGAACGATTTTCTCATAGTAATATTATATATTATTTATTATATAAGGGTGAATTTCATAAATTAGCTTGACTTTCCATAGTCTAGAAACCACATCTTATCCAAATTGTCCTCACATAATCACCATTTATTTAAAACTACTTTTTTTTGATAATTATATTATTTAATCACATCAGGAACTAAAGACTTTTTTTTTGGAGGGGAGCAGTGCATGGTCTGGAAATCAAATCTGAATCTCCTGCATGAAAGGTGAGCATTTTACCACTGAACCACCCATATACCCTCTAAAGAAGACTTTATAATGAGAAAACAAATATATCTCTATACCTACATCTCTATCCATACCTCTACCACAATGACTGATTTAAAAGAAAACATTTTCCATTCTTTTGTTCATCTAAAAAAAAACATTGTAAACCCCATCCCCCAAAACCTGAATTAAAATTAAAACCTTAAATAGAAGTTACCAGACAAACAAATTGCCACTTTCTTTCCTAGGCTGCAAATATTAAACTTCTTGGGGATACAATTACTAGCCAAGACATAGTAGAATAATTTTGCAGCTTGGTCACTTCTTAGCTCTCAAGTTCTCCTCTGTAGACTATGAAAAATAACCGGACCTTCTTCAAAGAGTTATGGTGAGGGTTACATGACTTCATTAATGTAACATTTTCTTTTTACTATGGAAGGCACTTAGTAACATTTAAATGATCACTATTGTAATTGTCATTACTGTTATATTCTGTCAGTTCATAGAATTGTAGAGAGAGACTTTAAAGCAAATATTGTCAGGTCATTTTTCTCTTGAAAAGTTGTACACATTTTGGGATTGGATATAACTTTCATCCTATTTAAGGGATTCAATGTACAGCTACACATATATGCTTTTTTTTCTTTTATTCACTGTACTGTAAACAGCTGTGCAGGTATGGCAGGGAGGTATTGGGGTGAATGCATCCCAAGATCATGCTTAAGTACAAAAGCAACATAGGGTGTCCTTTTCACCTCACTGTGCACACAGAACTCAGGAAAATTTTGCATATCATATAGTAGATGAGTGAAACTGTTAACGCTATTGGAAAACATGTGTTATCTAATAATTTTATCAACTATAATTTTAACTGAAGCAAGACCTTGGAAAGAGTTCACTCTTTAGGACATCTTTAAGCACAGGCATTCTTTAATTTATTGAGTTGTGAATAAATTCACTTTCTGTTACCTAACAAGGACATTTACATGTTCTTGAATACATAATAATTACTTTCTAAAATAAAGGTTCACCAGGAATAAACCAAATTATGCATAGTTACTGTAAAACTGCCTACATTTAGTCCCACTTGAAATCATTGATCACTTTGTATTTGAAACTGAAAATACATAGAACACAGCAAATGAGGTAGTACGAGGGTGGTAGGGATTTTTTTATATAACAGATATAAAAAAGCATTGTATCAATTGGCATAAGATATTTCTAGTTTTTTTAAAATTTTTTATTAATTAAAAACAATTATAAGAAACACAAACATTCCCAACACACTCAGTCAGCAATTCACAATATCATCACATAGTTGCATATTCATCATCATGATCATTTCCCAGAACATTAGCATCAATTCAGAAAAAGAAATAAAAAGACAACAGAAAAATATAACAAACAGAAAAAGAAAAAAAAAATTTACAGGCCATACCCCTTACTGATAACTTTCATTGATCACTAGCATTTCAAACTAAATCTATTTTAACATTTGTTCCCCCTATTATTTATTTTTATTCCATATGTTCCTTTCATCTGTTGACAAGGTAGATAAAAGGAGCATCAGACACAAGGTTTTCACAATCACACAGTCACATTGTGAAAGCTGTATCATTATACAATCATCTTCAAGAAACATGGCTACTGGAATACAGCTCTACATTTTCAGGCAGTTCCCTCGATATTTCTAGTTTTAATAACTCTTAGAAACTCTGCAGTTAACATAGTTTCTGTGTTTAGAAATATTTATATTCAAGGAATCAAATAGCTGCAGCATATCCATTTAGGAGATTGGCTACTGTGTGATAAGATTATTCATGATAAAGGAACACACAGTATATTTGTTTCTCACCTGGGTGAGGACTTTAGAAACTTCCAAACTTGTAAAAGATCTCATTATAGTTCAACTGAATGCTAGTTTCATGTTTGCTAGTCATGCTTATTGGAGGTTTGAACCCAGATGAAATTCCTGCCAATAGGAAGCGTCCACTTAGGGTTGATGACCTCCACGGAAATGGTTGTTAGAGATTTGGGAGAATGGAATGGTGGCCTAGTTATCCAGGAATCTGCTTAGGGATCTTGATTTGAATTTCCTTGCCGTGTGTTTTGGAGGTCAGGAAATCCAATCTCCTCCTTTCCCTTCTGAAGTATCTGTATCATGTGTACAGTTTTAAAAGTTGGATTTTTAGGATGTTAATTTTAAAACACGTTTTATAATCACCTCTTCCTGATTATAAAAATAATGTTTCTGAAGACTGACTACTTTGCTAATGGCTTTCATATGTTATATCTAACAGTATTCCTGAGAGATGTGTTGTTATTATCCTTTACTTTTTTTTTACTTTTATAAATTATGAAACTGAAACCCAGAGCGGTTGAATAAAGTTATTCAGGATCAGAGATCCTGATCCTTGGGCCAGAACACCTGGTAAGCACAGGTACACTAGAGTGGTCAGGGTAGATGCCTGATTGGAGAGGGTTTAGCAGAGAATGGAATGAGAAGGAATGGAGACACTAAGTATAGACCACTCTATTGAAGATTTTCCTGTAGAGGAGAGCAGAGAAATTGGAGCAGTAATTGTCAGTGCAGAAGTGAGGCTAAGAGGGTTTGTATTTTGCTTTGTTTTGTTTGATAGTAAAAATGCAGAGTTTATACACTAATAGGACTGATTCCGTGGGGATGGGGAAAAGTTGATGTGATAGATGAGAGAGGGGAGAGTTTCTGGAGCATTATGTGAGTAATAAAGAATGGGATCTAGCACCCAGTGAATCAACTGCTTTTAAATAGACAACAAAGAGTTAATTTCTATAAACAGTTGTGGCAAAGGATATATGTAGAGATACTGGTAGGTGTACAAGTAGAGTGGTACCATTCTGTGGAATTTTACTTCAGGTTACTTCATTTTTTCAATGAAGCAGAAATCAAGTTTTGCAGCTTAGAAGGAAGATAGGAAAAGAGATGATAAAGGTTTGAGGAGATAAAAGGGGTAGAAAATAGTCATCTAGAAGAGAGGGAGATAGATGGGACCAGGGAAGTAAATCTTGTTTCCATGATAGCTGGCATTACAGGTCTAGTTGAAATTAATGGTCATGAATTTAGGACACACATTTTAAATTTCTCTCCAGCCACATTTAGTTGCCAAACTATGGCCCCAGAGGAGATACAGAATTGGATTTAATCAGGATTGCAGTTTGTATTAGTTAGGGTTCTCTAAATAAACAGAATCAACAGGGAACACTTGCAAATATAAAATTTATAAAAGTGTCTCACGTGACCGCAGGAATGCAGAGTCCAAATCCACAGGGCAGGCTGCAAAGCCAACGACTCCGATGGAGGGTCTGGATGAACTCTGCAGGAGAGGCTCTCTCCCAGCCGAAGCAGGAATGGGGTGTGTCTCCTCTGAGTCCCCCTTAAAAGGCTTCCCGTGATTAGATTTAGCATCACTAATTGTAGAAGACACTCCCCTTTGGCTGATTACAAATGGAATCAGTTGTGCATGCAGCTGACGTGATCATGACCTAATCCTATGAAATGTCCTTATTGCAACAGACAGGCCAGTACTTGCCCAATCAGATAAACAGCTACCACAACTTGGCCGAGTTGACACATGTCCCTAACCATGACACAGTTTTTCCAGGTGAATATGACAAAGTGAGAAAAAGACAGAGAATTGAGATTCTATGCAAGGAAATGACTATAATTTTGACCCCGTGGAGTCTAGTGTTGGGTAAGGAGGGTGGAGAGCCATTATGCAGGTGAGAGACAATATAAAGATGAAGAATTGATGGGTTGACAGTCCTAATGTAGAACTCAAGAAAGTAGGAATCCATATGGAAAAGAGTAAGCTGGAAAGTTAGGAGGCAGTGGTTATGAGGTGAGATGCTTGCAACTAAGATAATAGAGAAGTTACGGGTGTTGGTAATGGTTAGCTCTAGAGTATGACAAGGGAAATAAGTTGCTGAGTCACGACACAGATAAAATCATTGGAATAGAGAAGTTCAAGGAACTCTGTCCAATTTGATTGATGGACAACTTACTTGTATATTGAGATGAAAGTGTTTAGAAAGAGAAAAATCAGATATTCAGGAGCCAAACTCACAGAAAATGAGAGCAATTGACCAAGAATAAGTGGGTAAGAGCAGAAATGAGGAGTTGTTGGGTAACTGGGTACATTGACAGGAGATTCCTTGTGGAGATTTTAGGAAGACATGAGAATCATCCCTGAGAATGATCCAGGATTGACAATGAGAGAATGGACGTTACTACCCACTGACATACATAAAAGGAAAGTGAGAGAGGGACTTGTAGAGCTGCAGGAAAAGCACTGCAATCCAAAGAACCAGAATTCTGTAGAACCAGAAATTCTTGACTGACCCACAATATTTCAATCTACCCAAATTTTATCCTTTATATCCCCCTTTTATTCATTTTTATCCTGTTTGTTTGTTTACTCATCTATCCATACAAAGGGGCATCAGACACAACGTTTTCACAATCACACAGTCCTACTGTAAAAAAGCTATATAGTTATAGAGTCTTCTTCAAGAATCAAGGCTACTGGAACACAGTTCAACAGTTTCAGGTACTTCTCTCTAGCCACTCCAATACACTGTAACCTGAAAGGGATATATATATATATAACACTTTTGAATAACCTCTAGGATGACCTGCCAACTCAGTTTGAAATCTCTCAGTCACTGAGACTTTGTTTTGTCTCATTCCTCTCTTCCCCTTTTGGTCAAGAAGGTTTTCTCATTGTCATAATGCCAGGTCCCATCTTATCCCTGGGAGTAAAGTCCCATGTTGCCAAGTCAGGTCCCACGTTGCCAAGGAGGTCCCTGGGGATAATGTCCCATGTAGTGGTGGTGGGGTGGGGAGGGCAGTGAGGTCACCTACCAAGTTGGCTTAGAGAGTGAGGCCACATCTGAGCACAAAAGAGGCTCTCTTAAGGGTGACCCTTAGGCATAATTATCAGTAGGCTTAGTCTACCCTTCGCAGGAATAAGCTTTCACAGGGGCGAGCCCCAAGAATCCATTAGACTCAGCCTAATTAATTTGTTGTACCCACTGCTTGTGAAATTTCCAAAGGATTTTAAGAAAACTTCTTAAAAAACACATTCTCCTTTGAATTATTTACATGCTAAATGATAACAGATTGACTTTAATCAGCTCTTCAAATTCACTTTGAAATTGAGTGTTCCATATCAAATAATTCACCAGCTGATTAAAAGGAATCTTTTTTCATTAGTTTGATTAGTTCCACTATTTATATAACTGTAGGTAATGACTTTAATTTTACGTACATAGCCGTTGCTCATTACAGAATGGTATATTTCTGCAATGGTAGAAATGAAGGATTCTAAGCAGGTATAACTTACTGAACTGAACAGAATGGAATCCAGGCAAGCCAAAGGTATTTCAGAAATGGAAAAGGTTGTCAGTTAATCTGGGCTTCAAAATGTTATGTTTAAAGACTTTGTTAAATTTGTAGTTTCTAAAGCCTCCATGCAGGGTTTATTTTCTATTACTTTATATTTATCAAGTTCAGTGCTGACAGTTGGCATTAAATAGAGAAATAGACTGGAGGGTTCTCAAACACAATTGTGTGCAATGACTGAAGGAGTCATTTGCACAGGCAAGGAGAGGTAGATTCACGCACTAATAGAGAAATTTCTAATTAATTATTTAAGAATAAATAATACTTACATCAGGTTAAAGAGTCTATAAAGTTGATATAAATGAATTAAAATATTAAAGAAAAACATGTTAGATATATAACTTTCAACCACTTGCTCATGTCACCACTTTCTTTTAAAGTCATCCTATTAAATAATTAATAAGATATTTTTTAAAAGAAATATTCAGAACAAAAGGTGAAAATTCCATTTCAAACCCTTCCCCTCAACCAACATTCACTCTCCAACACAGAGATACTTTTAGCAATTTTGGTATTTATTCTCTCCAGTCCCTTATCAGTGCATTTGTGCAATATATGTGCACACCCAAGCATTCCCAAGTAAAATTTAATTCAAATAAAATATATTTATTATTGCACTGCTTGCTTTCTTTTCTTGACAGTGCTTTGGAGAACAGTCTCATCGGTGCTTATAGGTCTACCTCATTCTTTTTAACTTTTAAATTTAAATAAATTTAAGTAGATATTAAAACATTCACATATATGGAGGTAACATGGTTTATTTAACCAGTTTCTATAGATAGGTATTTCACAAGTTTTCAACTTGTCGCTAGTGCATATTATACTGTAATGAGTCCCTTTGCATGTAACTCTTTTAAGTTCATGTTTATTTTCCAGGGTTTGATAAAGTAAAGTGGAACTCGTGACGTGATGAAGGTGCATTTCAATGAACACTGTCAAAAAACCTCCAAAACTCTATGAATTTAGGCTTCCACCAACGGTGAATGAGTGTTGTAAAATTGAGAGCTCCATTTCCTGAAAAATTATTTTAGCAGTGACATGGAAGAAAATGTGTGTTTTTTTAAACTTTAATTTGAATTTCCGTAGTTACTGATGAAATTGCACATCTTTGAATATGTTTATTAGTAGATTATAATTATTTTTTAAGGACTTACTCATTCTTATTCTATACTATTTTTGATAGGGTATACATTTTATTTCTTACAAATATGCAGGACTTTACTGATTTTTTTGTATTCGTCTTTGTCTCTGTATATCAAAATTACATTCTCTTAGTCGAGCAGTAGACGTAGCTTTGCTTAAGCCTTCTTTTGTCCTCCTAAAACCTTTTTATTTGTGGGTATCAATTTTTCAATCAATCAATTATAAATAAATTCCCCATTTTTGTCTTATCAAAGTCTTCCTTCACAAAAGGTAATGAACACATTTTATGTTGTTGTTTTTTCATTTACCTCTGAGTCATCAGGCTTATTTTTAGGCTTAAAATGGTATATGGGCTGTTTTTTCTTCTAGTAGACATACAATCACAATATGTATTTAATCGTCTCCATCACTATTTATTGAATAGTGTATATTTTCAACAGTGGCTTGAGCTACTCTATGATAACCTTCGACTCATATTTTCATAGGTCTTTTTATTTTCTGCTATTTAAAATAGTAGCCATTCTAATGGGTGTGAAATAGTATATTGTTGTGGTTTTGATTTGCATTTCCCTAATGGCTAATGATGTTTAGCCTCTTTTCATGTGCTTATTAACCATTTGTTATATCTTCTTTAGAGAAACGTCTATTTATTTGACTTCTTTTTTTTTTTTTAACATTGGTGGGCATCGGGAATCGAACCCGGGTCCTCTGGCATGGCAGGCAAGCATTCTTGCCTGCTGAGCCACCGTGGCCCACCCTGACTTCTCTTTTTAATGCTACTTAGTTTGCAATTATTCATCATGGATTTTTAGGTATAAGATCATAATCTCTGAAAGTGAAAACAGCTTTGTCTTTTCCTTATCAATACCCTTTTTGTTTCATTTTATTGGTTGATTTCTTGACACAATGAGAATACTTTTAATTGTTCAACATAAAGTATATATTTTTGTATGTTTCTCAGAGATAGTTCTTATCAAACTTTGGAAATACTATATATTGGATTTTTTTAAAGAAATCTGCAATGGACATTCCTGTCATTTTACTATTTTTAAAGGTCTGCATAGTGTTTCTTTCTTTATAATAAAAGATCCCCCCTCTAAAGAGAGATATTTATTCTGTCCCTTTTTTATCATTCTTTATCAGTTCTATCTTTTTCTTTTAATCGAACTTAAAATATTCCCATAGTGTCATTTTCTATATTGGTATCTTCACAATCAATTTTGGGTGTTTGTTATTAACTATTTATGTTCTTTGTTGATTTGCATTATGTTTATTTTAAGTTAAATACCTTCTAATTTTTCTTCTCATTTATTTCTGCTTTCCTTGGATTTATTTATTTTTCTAATTTCTTAGGTTGAGAGTTTAGTTTCTTTATCATTAATATCTCATCTTGACTGTGTGATTGTGAAAAAACACACTGACATTTTTTCACTAGTTCAAAAAAAAGGAATTCTCATCTCTATTAAGTTACACTATAAATTCTCATCTAAGTATTTTTTGTGACCACATCTCATAAAATTTAGTATGCATCTCAGATAAAACTATGCACAAAAATTTTATTTTTCTTTATTATTAACCATTATTTAAGAGATACCTTTTTTTTTAGGATTGAAGGAAAAATTCTTCTTGATGTAGATTATCAGAGAAAGAATAGAGATAAAAAAGGAAATTTTTCAGTGAAGATTACCAAGATGAGAGATAGATTATGAAAACAAATGTAAATAAAATTCAGGATGTTTGATATTGAAATATAATAGCAGAGATGAAATATGAGGCAATTAAAGGTCTCAAAAGTTTGATAAAGATTGGAGTGGAACAGTAGCCATACTGTACAGCCAATCACACAAGTGAAATTGAGGAATTCTGGCAAATGGCAATGCCTCAACCATGACATGGACCATCAATTGTCATGATAACTCCCAAAATGGTATTGGCTGCAGTAAATAATCTTCAGTCTTAGAGAAAATTGAGTTTAGAAAAGTTTCCATGGTGAAATCTCAGACACAGGGAAAAGTAAATGATTCATTTCTTAAACTTTGCAGAAGGCTTAGAATGGATCTCAAAAACAAGCTTTAATTCCATTAGTTGAATTTGGGTACAGCAAGATCACAGATGAATTTTCATTGAGTGTGTGCTCTGATGCTTAACTGCACTGTTTTGGGCAAGAACACCTAACGTTTGAAAATTTGCCCTAGACAGAGATCTCAGCTGCATGTGAAGTTATAATCAAGGAGCTTGTCACCCAGCACTCTGTCTGCTGTAACTGGTAAGAGCTTACAAACATTTTCTTACAAAAAAAATGACTCAGTGGCCCAGCTTATCAGTAGGAGGGCTAGAGGGATTGGAAAGGAATTAGTGGCATAAAAATTTCTGACATGTGGTTCATTTGCATATCTAGCATTACTTTAAAGGAGCAAAAATTGTTCAAACCATAGCAGGCTCTTTTGGAAACTTGAACAACACTTGGTTCACCCCACTTACCATTCTTTTTTTTTTTTGCATGGGCAGGCCCCAGGAATCGAACCCAGGTCTCCGGCGTGGCAGGAAAGAACTCTGCCTGCTGAGCCACCATGGCCTGCCCCCATTTATCGTTCTTAATAGCTATTTTTATGGTAACAAAACACAGCTCTAAATATGATAATTTAGACAGAATCTTCATGAATAAATCCTACAGTGTCTTGTGCAAAAACCTACATCTAATTTTGCAGGCAGCTTTTAAATCTTAGTGAATTAGATGTTTATATGATATTAGGAAAGTTAAGGGAAATGAAATACCAAATGCAAAATGACATTGGTATTTACACATAAAATTTAAACAGGTCATTGTGGTTTTTATGCTTTAAATTTATATATATAATGCACTTCAAACTGAGGGAAAACTCTAGAAAGCATTTAAGATAGTACTTTAGCACTTTCAAAATTAATATTTTGAAACTTCTCAATATAACTCTTTATTATATGTTTTGGGAAAATATATAATAGAAAAAAGTGTATACAAGTTTCCCATTTTTATAGGATATTGATTACTATATCAAGATTTTGGTAGATTAGATATCCACAAGATAGAAAAATGGCATTAATATACTCATTTTGTAGTTTCCTCTAAATCTCTGTTAAAAATTCGATTTTCAGGATTATTGGAACAAAGGAACTATTGCAACGCTTTTATTTTTGAAGGATACACAAACTAGAGAAATGTAAGCCATTAGGAAACAGCAAAGGGTTCACAAGTGTGAAGTAGATTTATCACCTTGATTATAATGCGATGTATTGGGTGAATACTAAAGCAAAGATTATACTGCTGAAGTCTGCACAAACAGTGCACTCTCTTATTTCTGATATGTGAACTTTTTTTCTTAAGCAAATGCTATTTATTCATGATAGATTTCTCTCAACTGTCCAAAGTACACAAACGTTTTCAGATGAACACTGTTACATTTTGAGATTTATGTTTTCATTATTACTGTCACTTAAATGATACCTCACAATCTTGTCTCCTTTCCTTACCCTTAACAATGCAATTCCACTTTTCTTTATTCTTTCCTCTCAATAGAGACAATAAGCCTCTGATTTGACATCAATACATAAATATTCAAAATTTACCATTTGCTTAAGATAATCAAACTCCCTCCCCATAACTACCTCTTGCCCTGGATAAATTTTATTCATTCTGTTTTTTAGTTCCTAAGATAAATGGCATTTCCTTAGAGACATTTTTCTTGACCACCTCCTGTTAGACTCTATCCTAATCAATTTTTATTTACCAAATTTGTAATTTTATATTCTTTATGTATTTATAATTTTATAGAATGCCTTTCCAAGGACTATGGATCATGATGAGTTTATAAGCTGTCTAACACACAGTAGTCCTGCAATAAATATTTGTGAATTGGATGAAAAAGGTGAATAATAAATGAAGTTTTTCTATCCCCTATAAAGAAATAAAAGATTAAATGAGTTATTGATGAGCCACGTAAAATAGTGACTGGCAGAGAGCAAGTGCTGTTTGTGTGTGCATGTGTGTGAGTGTGTGTGTTGTGCGTGTGTGTGTGAACGTTTTCATGCAAGGTGGATTCCAAGAATTGGAATTGCTGGGGCACAGGGTTTATCCTCATTTGCTCTTGTTGTTTGTAATCTATGTATTTATTTGTTTGCTTGTCTGAACAACTTTCTTGAAGTATAATTTACATTCCATTAAAGATGCCCACTGAAGAGTACAGTTGAATGATTCTCTGTATTTATCATTTTCAGTGGCAGACTTACTGCCCTATGCTAACAGAAAAACGTGGATCATATTTTTCAGGGTGATTTTGGTTATTGCTATACCCTGCCCCCCACCCCCACCCCAGATTCTCACGTCATAGAAAAAATTAGAAACTGCTGGCAAAAAATAATGGACAAAAATCTCTATTGATTTTTTCTCACACTTCAAACCACATTTTTTAAGGTGAGGGAACACTTCATTGCAGTTTTTATGTTAAAGGGCAAAATTGTCCAAATGCTGGCTGTGGGTTAAGAAAGATACTGAATCACTGAACTAAGGCTCCATATTTTACAAAACAGTGATAGGATAAATTGCCACATTGTTTTAGGACAGTCATGCTGGCCCCAGGGACCCCTCATCCTGCTGATACCATAAGAAAGGGCTTCTGGCCACACAGTCTTTTTCCAATGACCACACACAAACTCACTTGGCATGTTCAGAGTGAAACTTTTATTCAAGACAGCATATAAACATGCATGAAGAAAACCAGGTGAAGGGCACTGAGAGGTGTATATGTTCTTAATCTATACTGAAGAGTATAGCTCTTCTCTCTTGAGTCTTAAGCACGCCCAACCTCCACTGTATTTTTGAAGGAATATGCAACTAACATTAGGAATGATCTGGAAGAATGGATGTAACCTCCAAATATATGTCAGTCAATTGGATGTTGGAGCTATATTTGCTTAGATGCTTTATATAGACTTGTATAGAGTAATCAACTTTTAATAATCTTCCACTATCCAGAATCTAAGTTACATAATTCTCCATGACCTACATCCATCTTTTCTCATTTCTAAAATCCCTGAAGTGTTTCTTTTAAATCACCTTTATTGCAGAGTAAGAAGCTGCTCATCCAGGTAAATTCGCTGTGTGTCAATCATAAAGTGTACTAAAATATTACTAAAGCTAAATCAGAAATATTGTGCCAGATACCTCAGCTTTGCTTGCATAAGTCTCTTTGACTATAACTGGTAATGTGCAAATACGTCTCATTCTTACCAGAGTAGGCAGCAACACAGAGTGAAAAGTAGAACAAACACAAATCTTAACTGTTGTAGTTGTTGAACACTTTTGTGCTACATCAAGCAATTCATGTGGTTTGTCTAAAAGAAGAAGCTGAAGTAACAAATCTAACGTTGGTTGTTACACTTAGGAGAAATTCTAAAAACTTTTAAAGCCATAATACACTGATGAGTATCAAGAGTTAGTGATTTATTTGTAATCTAGAATGTAAATTGTTAAATGGGCCATCGGAGAAGTTTTTGCTTCAAAAACTTGCAACATAAAACTGAAGAAAGAATACAAACCTCTGAGAATTGAGTAATGCTTTGCACACATTCAACTTTAAGCATAATTTAAACAAGATCCTATAATGTGCTCATGTAGTTTAATTACTTATAGGAGTAAAAGTGACTAAATGTTTCCAGTTGGGAACAATTTGTAAAATCAAAGACAAGAGATGTCTTAGCCCTCCTCTGCCTGACGTAAACGCATGCAAGACTTGCTAATTTAGACTGAAAAAGTAAACAGACAGCATATGTGCAGGATTGGATCTGTGGATACTAAACCAGAAAGAAATATAATTTTAAATTGGCAGAATTTATTGATGTGGGCACCCTTTCAAGAGATTTTGGAACCCACAGAACTTAAGTTGTTAGCTCAAAAAGCTAGAAGATGTTTCAGATGATTTGCTTAGTTGGTCCATTGAAATTTAATCTCAGTAGTATACTGGGATGAATGATTTTAAAGAGCCAGAAGTCCCTTAGCACATGGTAAAAGAAGGAATCCACAGGTGTAGGGAGAGAGCTTTGATGGAGTGGATTTATTATATGTGGCTTAGTCACGTATCGCCACCTGCCCCCTTTCTTCCCATAACCCTTCCCCTTCTCCAGGGCACCAAGAAATACACTTACACCCAAACATCAGCATCTTCCAGGGCACTTCAGTGGTTGCCCCTTGCAAGCCAGTAAGACAACTAGAAGATCCACTGGAATATGCTCCCTGATTTCAGTGACACGTAGAGGCCCAACAAGCAAGGAAAGAGAAGTTAACAGAATCAGTCATCGGGCTGTTCTACTTGATCAAGGCTGGACAAGATGATTAGATTGTTGAGAATCTTTGGTTGAGGCCAACTGACCCCTGTATCCCTAGACCAGATAGATGGGAAGCTCACCAGGGTCTTTCTTATTCTTGAACACTGATTAAACTCTTGGCATAATGTGTGTGGAGGGGAGATGGGAACTGACTGAGTCTGGAGAGTCATCACCCTCCACCCAATTCCTACATCTGAGCTATTTCACAGCCCGCTGATCCCATTGAATGAATCAGAACATGGGAACCTTTGAGAAAGGTTCTGAAGATAACATTATGGGTATATTTTGTAGTTTTTCCTCCTTGCCTTCCCTAAAGGCACCTGGATTGCTATCAGAATCACGTCGCACTGGGGAAACCAAAATACCCTTATTATTACCATGGTTATTGATCACTGGCTCTGAATAATGCTAGTCCCCAGGACTCAGAATGTCAATTCTTGATCTGCCATGCAGATGTGTCTTTTGGGAATCAGGTGATAGGTGGAATTTTGTCCTAAATCTGTCTCACAGTGGGCCCAGAGGCTCAGGAAGGAATTCCGGTTTTATTTCCCAAGTTCTCCAGAATATAATTGCAATCATAGCAAATGGCAGCATGTTGGCCAGGTACTTGATTCTGACTATCAAAGGGAAATATAGACCTGCTGCCCTTTCTCTGGAACCCAGAGCATCTTTTGCCAAGAGATAGAAATTGAAGAAACCTAGGTAAGTGGGTCCTCTAAGAGATGTCTTGAGACTCCAGATATGTAGGTCACCTCGCCATGAAAGATCCCTTACCTGCTGAGGTGCAGGTTGAAGAAAAATGGAATGTTGGTCAGACAGATGGAGAATAAAGTTATAAATACTGATGAAACCCTGGTGAACAGTTGCAGAAGTATGAATGATAATAGCTATTCATATTTTCTTTTTGATCTCTGTTGTATATTATTAGCCACATCCTTTTATTCCTTCTCCATTTCTTCCATTTTACATTACGTACTTTGGTAATAATGAACTTTTATAATGTAGTCAATAATTTATAAAGACATGAAGAGAAGAAAATTAACATTACCCAGAGAGAAATGTAATGCCTGATGAGACTTCAGGTCTTCCCTTTCAGAAAGGCAATGAATCCACTTTTATCTGGGTGCGAGCTACCCATGTTGTATTATGTGGGGACATGTGGCTATTGAAGTTTGTGAGATTAAATACAAGAAATTACGTGTATGTGGAGTAACTCAAGGGCCAGTGTTGTAGAGTGGTTTGTTTACTATTAATTTGGGTTCTACTTGATCAAGGCTCTACTTCAGAACAGAGTGACATGGTGAGAGCAAGGACCCATTTGGCTGGCACAGGTCCTGAGAGAGAGGATGTGTCTCCAGCCCTAGCAGCTGTGAGGCCACTTCATGATGTTCCTGCTTCTTAATCAGCAGAGGCAACAGTGTAGCTACCTTGGTGTCCCAATTCTGCCTGGAGTCTGCTTCTACACCCTTCACACAATTCTTCAAACAATCTCTATCCTCTATTAAATCCCTTTGTGCTTAAGTGAAAATGGTTTCTGTTGTTTGAAACAAAGAACCCTGATCCCTATATGCAATAATGCTGTACCATGTTACAGTTTCAATAAAAAGACACAGATTTGCGGAATTCCTCTGATGTCTCTAAACCTATTTACTCATCTCTTAAATAGAAACATTAACTCAGCTCTTCTATCTTAAGTGACTGTTGTAAGACTCAGCTGAGAGCGGATGTGAAAATTATTATGAACTACAAGGTAAACAAATATAAGGACCAATATCATTTGACAGGTAGTCAAAAGAGAACAGAATTGTGGTTGAAACTGAGTCCACAAAAAACTGACCTCTGGAGCCTATGGATGTTTGAATGTTTCCAAAAAACACCCATAAGCATGTGTATATGATAGCATCTGGGATGCCAGCATTCACTGAATTCTTAATTATAAAGGAACTACAAATAATCCAGACACAGCTTGTGGAGAAAAGAAAAAGAAGCAATAGAAAGAGGTTTTCAATATGTATTTAATTCCTGTAACTGATGAATATGATTGCAGTCTAGAATTAAGAAATTCTTAAAACATAAAGGCTAGAACAGAGGCAAAACATCAAAATATTATCATGGGCAAAGATTCTCAATATGCTCAATAGTAAAATAAAAAGTATTTTTGTTCAAGAAGGTGCACTTAATTCGATAGGCTTCAAACCTTAATATCAAAATCTGAACCATATTTTAATATAAAAAGAGCAAAGAAGTCAAAATACATAACATAAAGCTCTAAGGCAGCTTCTCCTATTTATATTACTGATAACAGCTTTTGTGTTTAGCATTATGCATCAGTAGTATTTTTTAATGGTATAATTGTTCATAATATTATAAAGTTACCATAAAGACTATTTCACCCTCCAAAAAGAAAAATATAAGTGGACATTCTATTTGCAGCTAAAGGCAAAGAAAAAATAATAGTTAATATCAGTAATATATAGAATGAATAAGGATGTAGCACTCTACATGCAGCTCAATGATAATTAAAAACAGTGAAATTACATAACAAGTCCAGTAAATCATGGACAAATGCCCTGCATTTATACATAATGCATGTGTTCTTAACATATTAAAAGTTATGCACATAGTACAACTATATCACTCTAATTTGACCTAAATTTTATCCTAGCATTAAAAGGGCAGAACGTCTCTTAAGATACTTCAACCTTGCAAATATTTTGATAGTATGAAAATATGGACATATTTATAACTCAGCTTTGTTATACCTAAAAATATAAAGTTAAATTTTAAACTTTTTCTTAAAAATAAAACACAATTCAATATTAGAGTTATTAGTTTACCTTCTAATCTGAAATTTTATTTATGAATGGCCACATTTGCCAATGATAATGGCTCTTGCTTTGGATTTCTAAAATGAAAAGAAGTGACTCACAGGAATTTCATGGTACTCTTTATATATGCATACTTAAATTTGGAGATTAACTGTATCAAAAGGAAATTCAGACATTTTATTAGTCTCAATAAGATTTGAAGAAACAAGACATATATTGCAGAATAATAAATCTCTATAATATCTAGAGGCACTCACAACTGCCACCATTTTAAGGACATAAGTAAATATATTAAGGCATAAAAGAATGCTTGGCCATTTTTGGAAACATAAGTTCACTGGATAAAATGTGTAGAGATTGTTTCACCTAGGCAAGACCTAGGTTGGGCAAAATACAGAAAAATTAATTTTAATTCTGAATACAGAATTCTCCTACATTATTTTGAATTATGCATTTTCATTAATAGGCATATTAGCATCTCTAATCCACTCTTCTGCCTCCGTTTTCTATTTTTAAGGGTGTATGTGATAATCCAGGATAATCTTTTCAATTCAAGGTCTCTAACCTTAGTTGCACCCATGAAGTCCCTTTTGTCATATGAGACAACATAATGCACAGGTTTCAGGGAATAAGAGGTAGCTCTCTTGAGGGGTCCATTGTTCCCTCTATCACAGGAGATAAAATATAGCCAAATAACTGATTATAGAATCATGAATCATCTCTGTATCAGCATGAGAAGAGAACACTTCTTAATCAGAGATTTTTACTCATATTCTCTAAAAAAAATACTAAAATATTCTCAGACCCAGGAGTTACTGGATGGGAATTTATTTACTCAGCAGGTCCCGGAATCTGCACTTCACAGCCAGATGACTTCCCCACTCCAAGGAAAAGCTTGATGCCTTTGTTTTTGATGAGGTTATGCCAGAGGGACCCTGGAGTAGGGGAAATCTAGCAAAGCTTAAGGTGAAATATCATACTGAAAACTGGGGATTAAGTAAATCTCTGTATTGAATATTAATAGCCATTTCCTATCTCCTAGCTCATCCTCACTCTTAAGCTTCCAGATAGTTCCTGACAGGAGATTAGAAGAATGTTCTGTGGTGATTCTGAGCAACCCAAGAATATAAAATGCATATGGCACAATTATCTGGCACTGGGGTCCTCAACTAAATTAACCGAACTTTGAGTAAAAAGAAGCATTAGAGGGAAAGATAAATATATCTTAAAAAAGTAGTAATACAAAGAGAAAAGAGCGACATTGTATCCATAGAAAAGAACAGGATGCTATTAAAAGAGAAATCTGGAGATCCAAAAAGAGTTCCCATAATTTAAAAGCCCAATAGATGGTTTACAAATTAAAGTTGAAGAAATAACTTCCAAAATAAAATTGGGATTTAAAATATAAATATAAAAGGTTTTTAAAATAATAAGATTATTTCTACAGGTTGAATGTAGTAAGAATTCCGTTAAATTGTACAAAATCTGCCCCCTCCCCCCCCAAAAATAAGTGATATTTATAGACCACTGAGTTTTCTGATTTTAAGGGCTTTTCAAATGTTCACCACAATTACTTTTAGAAATACTCACCATGAAATGTTGGAACACTGGGGGCAAAGATAGTATTTTAAAAGTATTTTAGAAAAAGAGAAATAAAAAGTAATTAAGTAATATACAAAAGCTCTGAAACAAAATATCATCTAAATTTCTACCTATGACCCTGAAAGATGAAAGTCAATTTTTAAAAAATCCCTTCAAATTTTTGAGGGAAGTTTATCTCCATTCTAGACACCTTTATCAAGTATAAATATCACTTACACATGACAATAGAAAAAAGAGGTTTTTCAGACAAGCATGATTTCATAAATTTTATTTCCATGGACCATTTCCCAGGAAATTTCGGAAATATCCCTAAAAATAGAAATAAATGAGATCTGGGAAATAAGGAATCCAGCACAAGAGAAAGAATATTATAGAAAAACAAAATTTCAGGGCAACAGCTATGCATAGAACTGCAGGGCAAATTTTTCTAGCAGAAGAGGCTATCAAAGGACTCTGGGGGAAATAGCTGCAAGAAGATGAAAATGATGGGATACCCAGTGTGTTTGAGAGGAGATTAGTACTTACAGAGGGAGTTTGAGTGTGAATAACTGATAGGTGCACAGCGAACTAAGCAAAGTGGACAAGACACTTTTTAACTCTGATTAAAGTTTAACTACTATCAAAATGTAGGCAAAAGGGGGATAAGGAATCATATATACTCTGTGGCTCAGCTGTGAATACATTTTCAGAGCCATATTTTTTTTCTTATTTGTTGAATAAGGAAAAGGGAAGCACTAAATACAACTAGAATTCAGTGCGCTCCTGCCATGTGGCTAAAAGTTCCCTATCCCTTATTCACTTCCCTACTCGTCCTTAGTAACCTACTCCTATAAACAGTCATACCTCACTTTACTGACCTTCACTTAATTGCACTTTTTGCAAATAGAAGGTTTGTGGCAACTCTGCATAGAACAAGTCTTTGGGCACCATTTTTTCAACAGCATGTACTCACTCTGTGTCTCTGTGGCACGCTTTGGCAATTCTTACATATTCAACCTCTTTCATTGTTTTTATAATTGTTATGGTGATCTGTGATCAGTGATCTTGATATTACTATTGCAATTGTTTGGGAGCATCAGTAACTGCACCCATATAAGTCAGTGCACTTAATAAATGTCGGGTGTGTTCTGATAGCTCTACCAACTGGCGTTCCCCTGTTTCTTCCCCACTCCTCAGGCCTCCCTGTTCATTGAGAATCAACAATGTTGAAATAGGCTAAGTAATAACCCCACAATTGCATCTGAGTGTCCAAGTGAAAGAAAGAGCTGCGTGTCTCTCACTTTAAATCAAAAACTAGGAATGATTAAGTTTAGTGGGTAAGGCATGTTCAAAGCCAAGACAGGCCAAAAGCTGAGCCACAGGCCAACAGTTAGCCACATTGAGAATCAAAGGAAAAGTTTTTGAAGAAAATTGAAAGTACTACCCCAGTGAACACAAGAATGATAAGAAAACAGTACGGCCGTATTGCTGATATGGATAGCGCTTCAGTGGTCTTGATGGAAGATTAAACCAGCCACAACAATCCCTTAAGCCAAAACCTAATCCCGAGCAAGACCCTAACTTTATTCAATTGTATGAAGGCTGAGAGGGGAAGAAGCTGCAGAAGAAAAGTTTGAAGCTAGCAGAAGTTGGCTCGTGAGGTTTAAGGAAAGAAGCCATCTCCATAACAAAAAGTGCAAGGGGAAGCAGCAAGTGCCAATATAGAAGCTGCAGCAATTTCTCCAGAAGCTCTCGTTGAGATCATTGATGAAGATAATTACACTAAACAACATTTTCCATGTGAATGAAACAGTTTCATATTGGAAGAAAATGCCACCTAGGACTTCCATACCTAGAGAGGAGAAGTCAAAACCTGTTTTGAAAGCTTCAAAGAACTCTTTTGTAGGGGTCTAGGCAGCTGGTACTCTAAGTTGAAACCACAGCTCACTTGCCATTCCAGAATTCCTAGGGCCTTAAAAATTATGCCAAATCTAATCTGCCTATGCTCTGTAAATGGAGACACAAAGTATGGATAATAGCACATCTTTGTACAGCACGGTTTATTGAATATTTTAAGCCTATTATTGAGATCAGAAGAAGAGATTCTTTCCAAAACACGACTGCTCGTTGACAATGTGCCTGGTCACCCAAGAATGCTGATAGAGATGTAATGAGACTAATGTTTTATTCATGCATGCTAACACAACATCCATTCTGTAGTTAATGGATCAAGGAATCATTCTGACTTACAAGTTTTGGTGGTTAAGAAATACATTTTATAAGGGTATAGTTGTCATAGAGGGATTGCTCTGATGGATGTGGGCAAAATAAATTGCAAACCTTCTGGAAAGGATTCATCCTTGTAGATGCTATTAAGAACATCTGCGGTAAAATCAAGACAACTTTCTGGGAAGATGGCAGAATAGAATGGGTCGAGTTCAACCCTGCTCCAAAGAACAGCTAGAGAAGGGACAAAAAGACTGGAGAGTGATTCCAGGGTGTAAGTGACCTGGGAGGGTCTTCTATACCACATAGGGAAGACTGGGTTGAAAAAGCAGAAGAATTGAGATGCAGAGAACTGGAGACTGGCCAGCTAATGCAAACAGCCTAGCATGTCCATTTCCAGATGGAGGCTCAGAGTCATCAGGAATGCATAGGCAGGGAGACAGAGACAAGGACAACTTCAATGTTGTCTTATTTTAAGAAATTGCCACAGTCACTCCAATATTTAGAAACCACCATCCTGATTAATCAGCAGTTATCATCATCAAGGCAAGTCTCTCCACAGGCAAAAAGATTACAATTTGCTGAAGGCTCAGGTGATGGTTAGCTTTTTTTATCAATAAAGGTATGGACTTTTTGTAGACATAATGCTATTGCACACTAATTAGACTACAATTTAGTATGAAAATAACTTTTATATGGACAGGGAAACCAGAAAATTCATGTGACTTGCTTTATTGCAATATTCACTTTATTGCGCTGGTGTGCAATTGATCATGCAATATCTCCAAGGTACAACTATAGTTACAGGCACAGATGTGATTAGTTAAAAATTTGCATTTCTCAGATTCCTTGTTAGATAGTTATGGCTGTTGAGATATAAGGAGAAGTTTGGGGTGATGATTCCAGGGAGTATTATTATTTTTAATGTATTTTTATTGAGATATCATCACACACCATCCAAAGTATACAATCAGTGGTTCACAATATCATCACATAGTTGTGCAATCATCACCATGACCATTTTTGAACATTTGCATTATTCCAGAAAAATAAATAAGAAGAAAAAAGAAAAACTCCATACATCCCATACCCTCTCCCTCTCCCTCTTATTGACCACTAGTATTGCAATCTACCCAATTTTAAGACTTATAATAGAGGTAGATTAACTACTACAGTATAGTATTGAACATAGCCAGTGGAACAAAACACAAGTAGATCCATACAAACATGGGCAACTGCCTTTTTCCTTTTTATTTTTTGCAATAAAATTATACAATCATTATCAAAGATCATGTCTACTGGATTACAATTCGACAACCTCAGGTATTTCCTTCTGGCCACTCCAAAACACAAGACTCTAAAAAGAAACATCTATATAATGAGCCAGCAGTCAGAGTCATTTGTCAAGTCATAATTTCTCAGTTATATCTCCTTTATCTCATTTGATCATTCTCTCAATCTTCAGGGATATCTAGACAATGACCATTTTAACTTCTTCATGCAGGAAAGGGGTGTTAACCTTCCAGGGTAGAGGAATGAACCTGGTTATTATTCTTGGAGAGACTGGTACATCTTGATTTCAGGACCTATCTGGCCTAGGATCATTCTGGGGGCCTTAAGTTTCTGAAAAAATAAACATATTAAGAAAAAATCTTATGGAGATTTAGATACAGCCTGTATTAGTTAGGGTTCTCTAGAGAAACAGAATCAACAGGGAACACTTGCAAATATAAAATTTATGAAAGTGTCTCACGTGACCGCAGGAACGCAGAGTCCAAAATCCACAGGGCAGGCTGCGAAACTGACGACTCCGATGGAGGGTCTGGATGAACTCCACAGGAGAGGCTCACCAGCCGAAGCAGGAATGGGGCCTGTCTCTTCTGAGTCTTCCTTAAAAGGCTTCCCATGATTAGATTTAGCATCACTAATTGCAGAAGACACTCCCCTTTGGCTGATTACAAATGGAATCAGCTGTGGATGCAGCTGGCGTGATCATGACCTAATCCTATGAAATGTCCTCATTGCAACAGACAGGCCAGCGCTTGCCCAATCAGATAAACAGGTACCACAACTTGGCCAAGTTGACACGTGTCCCTAACCATGACACAGCCCAAAGCACTTCCTAGGGCTTTCAGGAATACTGTTTTTTGGGACATGGCATACTGTACTAGTTTGAAATATCTAACTAAATCTTGCATAAGAAGTAACCTCCCAAATGACTTGTCAACTCTATCTGAGATCTCTTAACCACTGAAACATTGTTTTGTTCCATTTCATTTCCCCCTTTTGGTTATTCTCAATGCCATGATGCCAGGACCAGGCTAATCCCTAGCAGTCATGTTCCATGTTGCTGGGGAGACTTATGCCCCTGGGAGTCATGTCCCATGAGGGCAGTGAGTTTATTTGCAGAGGTGGCTTACAGAGAGAGGTCACATCTAAGCAACAAAAGGCACTCTTTGGGGGGTGACTCTTAGGCATAATTACATGCAGATCAGCTGCACCATTATAGAAATAATTTTCATGAGGACAAGTCTCAAGATCGAGGACTTGATTTAGTAAATCAGGTGTCCCTTATGCTTGAGGGAATACCAGTTGCATTGGTTTGAATCTGTTACATACCCAAGAAAATACTATGCTCGTTTAATCCATTCTTGCGTGGGAAGACTTACTGTGGGTAACACGTTTTGGTTAGGTGATTTCAATTGAGATGTGACCCAGCCCATGCAATGGAGTCTTAATCCTCCACTGGAGTCCTTTGTGAAGAGAATCAAAGATAGTAAAAGCCAAGAGATCTTAGAGAGAAATTCCCAGAGACATTTGGAGACAGCCATTGAAACCAGAACCAGGAGAGAAGGACCAGCAGATGTTTCCATGTGCTTTCTCATGTGACAGAGGAACCCCTGATGCCAATAGCCTTTCTTCAGAGGTGATATCTTCCTCTTGATGCCTTAATTTGAACATTTTCAAATTAGAGCCTTAGAACTGCAAATTTGTAACCTAATAAATCCTTACTGAGAAAACCAACCCATTTCTGGTATATTGCATTCTGGCAGCTTTAGCAAGCTGAGAATTCCCCAAGTGAGGAAGTTCAATAGTTCTACCTTTTTCCCCAGTCCTTCAAGGTGACTTTGCAAACATGTTTTTTTTTTCTGCTCAGTATACTCTAGAATTTATTCACGTATTACATTAGCCTGCACAGAATAATAAGATCACATTCCCTCTTCTAAGTTCCATGTAATTATGTTTTTAAATAAACTGACCAGACAGGTTAAATTAGATAGTCAGCTATAGAAAATTTAAATTTTGGACCACATAACCATCACTTCCTTTAGTCTTCCATAGAGGCTGAGGTTTTAAAATGTAGATAATATCATCCTTTACCCCTTATTCTGATTTATCTTAGTACTAACCAGGTCCATATCATTTATATGTCTAATTGGAGTCTGATCACTTTTTCAGCTTCTTTAACAGTTACTGTATGGAACAATGTTGATTTTGGGGCTGAAGAACTCTAATTCTGAGTCTCAAGTGTCCCATGCATACCAAATGTTCCAGTGAACTACCACATTATATACAGAGAACAGCATCTCAGAATATAGAAATACAGTTAAAATTCAGGAATAGATGGGATTACTGAAAGAGGTCACAATCTAGGAAACTTCGTAATGAGCCTATTTGAACATTCTGTATTCCTTAATCATCTATTTCCCAATCTCTGCCCACTTTCTATCCCCTGACAGCACATGCACTCAAATTCAATTCTCAGAGTTTGCTCATTATAGTCCATTTATAAAAGTGAGACGATAGATTATTTGTGCATTTTGTTCCTGTTCAGCATAATGTCCCCAAGGTTCATTCTCCTCGTTGCATGCTACATGACTTCATTCCTTCCTGCAGTTGCTCACTATTCTGTCATATATATATACACCACATTTCACCCTTCTGCTCATCAGTCAAAGTACCCTTCGGCCACCTCTATCCATTGCAAATCACGAATAATGCCACCATAAATACTGCTGTCCAAATGACTATTTCATATTTTCAGGGAATTATTTAAAGGGGGCTGATTCAGCTAGGAGGGGAATTTTTTTTTTTTTGCCTTTCCCTTCTTTCTCCTTTTCCTGCTGGCATATTAGTGAGATTCAAAAGTCATATTTTTAATTTGAGGTGACCTTGAGAATAGAAGATATAGATCAAGGATAATAAGAAAACCAGGTCCTAATGACCAAGGAATCTCTGACTCTGCTAGATTCTTGTAAATGAAGGGGAAAGGGGAGGTTTTTTTTTTTTTTCTTCTTTGCATTGTCAAAATCTGGGGGCTTTCTGGTTTATTTAATGAAACACTTCAATTGATAACTCCTATCAGTGTCATATCTTAAGTTTCAAGAAAGGGCTCTATGAGGTTCTCAATCTCTATGTGTCTCTCTTCTGGTTTTGCTTCCATGAAATGTCTAGTTTCAGTTTTGCATTTTAAGTGATTTATCTTTAAACCTGACTGTCAGTTATGATAATGTCCCTCAAACTATCTGTGGTGAAGAACTAGTTTATTTTTAACTTCCTATTTGTTGTACACTTATTTCATTAAACTACATAATCATGTGGTTGGATTTTATGCCAAGGACAAATTGCTATAAAAGGTCTATATAGATGCAATCTCAATTTACACTTAATAGCTATCCTTACCCTATCTCAGACCAGCTCTTGTTTGTGCACATGTTTTGACTAGCACTGCCCTAAAGGAACTATCTATAACTCTATGTCTACACCTATATCTATGCCTACAACCATATATCTGTATATCTATTTTCATTTTATCATTAACACAACTTCATGTCAAGTTTAAAAACAGGCATAGAACTGCAATTTTCTCTGCATTTGGAAGGAAGAAAAAAACCAGAAGCACATCCTTCTACTTTTACACAGAATTTTTTTCATTTTCAGTCTTTCTTCTTAATGGAAAAAAAAAAAAGGATAGTGAAATAATTCTGATATATTTTTCCTTTAACTCGTACGCAATACTTGAATTTCAAATGGACTCTTTTGTTTTTCAGATGTGATATTACTAGAACTATTTATCTTGCCCTTGAACTAGAAAAATTTATCTGGCTATATCTAGGTATTTGTTCATTTAATTATATTTTTGTTGGTAATTAGTGGGCAGGCTCATGGATTTGTTCAGCTGGAAATAACTCTCTTCTTCAACAAATTCTTCTATTCAGTTTTGTTGTGCTTGCTTTCCTGGTGATAACAGTTTGGATCTTCATCTTCTTCTTTATTATTTTTACCCTTTTTCATGTTTCTTTGACTCTGGGAATGGTCCTCGATCTCATTGTTTTTGTTTTTCCAGTAGCAGTCATCCTTTTTACCGTAGAGCTTCTAACAACAACATATCCTTTCATTTCTTTTCATTATTCCCTATTAAATCTAACTCCCTTAGAGTTAGATCTCTGCTGGCTTCTTGGTCAACTCTTTCTAAAGTCTTTTGCCCAAACATCTCTTCTCTCACAACATAAGAATCTTTGTTTTGTGAAATGAATTGAGAAAATGGAGCAGATTATTTATAAATCTGTTTGTTATTCTTTTTTAAAGCCTTCTCTTTAAATTTTCAACAAAGGTTTTCTTATTTTATGATGACAAATCTTATCTGATTGCTCATTTGCTTTAGTTATGTATTTGTTTACAGAAATATTTTTGCATCCTTCATCTGGAAGCTAGTTGAGACCTGAGGTTTGTGTTTCAACAGGGTAGGTAAACTTTCAACATTTCTCCTTACTCTCTTCTTGGTTTCTACTGGAACCCTTCCTTATAATACCTGGGGGACTAATTTGTTGCATTCAGCCCCAAGACTGATTTTGAGAGTCTACCAGACATCTGTGTTTTCTGAATGTACCAACCTGAGAAAGTTTCTCCAATCCTTGCCACCTGTTTGACAATACGTGCAAAGGGGAGTATGTCCTTTTTATTTACAGCAGCCTGTTGTCTTCTGCTTATCAGAAAGACATCATTCTGAAGGCTGTGCATTGTCAGTGTCCACTGGAGTTTCAGATGAAAGAAATGGCCAGGGACTGACTCATTGTGGTCAGTGACAGACCTGGCTCTGAAGAAGGGAGGAGGTGAGAGGTTTGCAGCATCCTTCTACCTTCCTAATTTCTCACTGTGTCTCAGGACATCCAAATACATAGCTTCTCATCTTTTCTGTATTTTCATAGGATTTCAGCAAGAAGTGAGGTACCACTAACCTCCACCTTATGATGAGATATACTGCATGTGCTGCCTTGTTGCTTTCTTTAGCCTAGTGATTTAAGGGAAAAAAAGAGAAAGAGAATAAGAGATAGAGAGAGAGAGAAAAGGAGGGGTGGGGGGAAAGAGGAGGACAAGTAAGGGAAGAAGGGAGGGAGAGAGAAAGAAATTAACTTTGATTCAATTTGTTAAAGCCATCAGAGTTCCTCCACAGTACTTGAGTTGAATATGTTTACACAAACATATTCATATGTTACATAAACATATTAGTCCCTACTTCTAAAACATTTTATCATTAAATCAAATCACTATTTGATCTTTCCTTTTCTACTGTCAGTATTTTTTCCCAGTAGTTTCAGAATTCCATTTTGGGGGTGAATAGGCAAGTGTTTCCTGAAAAACAAGCAAAGCTAGGATAAAACTTCACTTCCACTTATTTATAATATGGGTTTGCAACACATTTCAATGTTTCCTATTACAAAATGCAATCTCATAAAAACTTCAAAAGATATGGAGACTAGATCCACCCTGAAAGAAACTCTGATTCTAAGTTGATTCCATCAATTCTAGAAACATTATGTGTGTTTAATTAAATTTCCTGAAAAAGGGCTCTGGGAAGTTTCCCCTGATTGCTTTTTAAAGTCTTCTTCAGAGTCTTAGTGTTAATAATTTTGATTGTTTGGTCTAAAACTCTTCAGTTGTACAGAGCCAGTTTTCTTATATACAATTTTCTATGTGAGTTTAAACTCACTAGGGAATCTTTTTCTCCTCAAATTTCCTAATACATTCACTGCATAGTTTTAGGATACACATAAAATTTTACCAAAAGCACTCTTCTGTATTGAGCTTTCATGGGATTTATTTCTTTCACTTGTAGAATCCTTTACCTTTTCTATCACTTTACTTATTTTATTGGTATTATCTGAGGTCAGGTTTATAAAGTATCCTTCAACAAGAAAGTGCTGTGGAAATTGAATCAATAAATAAACGTGCATTCAGCAACATTTTTCTCCCAGGCTTTATGTGCATTTATTATTATTCATAATTTAACATTTATTGAGCACTAAGAAGCGTGCTCTGTTTGGGACAGAGCAGAGATGCTATCTCTGCCCAGCAGACTGATGCCTCATGGAGAATTCGATTTTTAAAACATCTCAAAATTTAACCCCCCCCGTTAGACAAATCAAAGGAGAAAATAAACTGTAAAGATTGAACAAACTTCGTGCTAAGATTTATTTTTGCCTATAAAACCCTGACTAACAATATCTGCATGGAGATTAGAATCTTGCTAAAGCATGACTGACATGTAAGAGTATTAGCTAAAATAGATGACTTGATATCTGCAGTATAATATTACAGGCTTGAATGCTAAGTAAATTCAGTTAAACCTGGATTGGAAAAAAGAGCTCTCTGACCCAGTTTCAGGTCATTTGTACTACAAAGAATTCCAGATAATTTTGACCTATGTCACTGTTACTGCAAACATTTGGGCTCAACTTCAAATGGGCTTTGGAATCCATTTTTTTGTTTTTTTAATTTGCATATGGGCAGGAGGCACCAGGGATCGAACTCCAGACCTCCAGCACGGCAGGTCGGAGCTCTGCCTCCTGAGCCACGGCAGCCGCCCTGGAATCTGTTTTAGTTGAGAAGTTTAGTAGCTTCTCTAGATTATTCCGAGTAAGGCCAAACCCTGATGGTAGTTCCACAGTCTACGTGTCCTCAATGGGTTCTTATGAATTATGAGTAACTTGAACCACTAGGAAAACCTGCAAGAAAAGCCCATTATCTAAAAGCAAACTCTACTTCTTTGTCCTCCAGATTTTATTAGAGTGCATCCTAGGACTGTACTTCTGTTTCAAACAAATAAGAAAATTGGATGTGAGGATAAAGTACCAGGCGGATCTACCATTTTCTTCTGTCAGACCAACTTTTTAAAGACTCTGAGGAATTGATCTGCTGTTTGCAGCATTGGATACAAAAAAAAAATACACTAATATAAAAATAGAGATTTTGAAGCTTCAAAGAAATCATAATTGTACCCAATCAGATTAATCAGCCTTCTCAAAGTTACATATGTACTGATAGAGAAGGATAAATACCCAATTTCCTAAAAATTTAAACTTAGTCTCCTAATATTGCAGGACTTGGAATATCCAACCCAATTTTGCAAGCATGGCCTTTTGCTGTGGAAGAGCTCACTGAATACTGGTGAACTAGAACATAAATAAATAAATAGAGTCTATAAACCTAAAAGATGAACAGCAGTGCATCAGCCAGAAGCAATGGTATTGCTTTGGATGCCTTTAGCTGCAAGCGATAGAAATGCCTTATTCAAATAGGTTTAAGGCATTAGAAAATGTATTATTTAAAAAGTCTGCAGATAGGCAAGACTGCAAGTGCAGTACATCAGGATTCTGGCTCTCCTGGTTGTCATGATTCACTTAGATTCGCTACTTTCATTGCTTAGCTTCAACCCCAGGTTGATGGAAATTCAACTGCAGCAGTTCTGGCTTTACATACAGATGTCCCAATGTTCTGAAAACAATAGGGGTCAACTCTTCTTCGTGCCTCTTACTAGTAACAAGAAATGTTCTGAGGCGCTCCTTAACAGCAAAATTGTCCTTGCTCCTCATAAACCAAAGCTAGGATCATTTGACATTCCCTAAATCATTCACTTGTGAAAGAAAATGAGATTTCATTTGGCATGGATAGATGAGGCTAACTGAATCAACATGACTACTGCAGGATGCTTTTTTTTTTGCAGGGTAAGGACATATGAAGGAAAAATATTTTAAATGGAACTTTTTAGAAGTGATATGCTAGTAAAATCTTTGCCTTTTAAAATTAATATGCTATAACTCCTTAATGGCTGTCCTTTACTTCTTGTTTTGGTCCTTATAAACAAATTCCTTTTGGATACTAGTTTCTTTCCATTTTTTTCTGATAAAGTCCTTATTACTCTCATATCCCTCTGTGTAGGGGGTAAAGGAGAAGAGAGATAAAAATAAAAATGGTGATAGCCAGCAAAAAAAACAAAAAACAAAAAACATATGGGTAGAAATGGCTTCTGACCAGGGGGTCCAGGAAGTCTGAAGTTTGCAGGGTAGCCACAGGCTGGAAACTCTAATAAAGGTAATATTGAAGTATTTACTCTGAATTCCCTAGGGGAAGCTGGCTGACTGGAAATTCCAGCAAGTGTTCATTGAAGTTGAGGCAGATATTCTTCTGACCTCTGAAACCCTCACTGCTGGCTTTTAAGACCTCTGACTGATTGAATTAGGATATTTTCCACAAAGCAGAAAGCTATCTATTTTGTTGATAGTAGATGCAATCAACTGATTACAGATTCAGATCTCATCTACGAAATGCCTCCACAGTAAAAAGTAGACCAAACACATGGGATCCACAACCTAGCCAAGGTAACACATGAAATTAACCTTCACAATGACATCTCTTTATATGTCTTTGGATTAAAAAAGTTCTTGTCTAGTATTTTAGATACCACCAAAATTTTAGTAAGCAAGAAAGGGATTTTGTATTTTAACCACAATCTAAAAATAATTTCCCTCTAGAGTACATGAGAGATTTAACAAGTATAAGTCCTATCTATGTTGAAGGAAAATAAAAGGATAAAAGTATGGGACAATTGTAGGTCTTCAGAAAACTAGAGTTGTATTAGAATGATTATTTCAGAACAAAATTTTGAAGGCATTTACCATCTAATTTCCACCTATCCAAGGAGGTGTCTTTGAAATTAAATTCATTCCCCCGTAGAAGGAAGTGAAAGAAATAAAACACACCCACTTTTTTAAACTATGACTTTTTATACAGGGTGTTCTGATCACCTTCTATTCACCCCTGTTGATGAGGGGGAAAGCCATTGCTCTTAATACTAGGAGATAGTAAAAAACAGGACACCTGCACTGGACAGATGACATCAAAAAGAAGTTTATTAATCAAACATATCCCCAGAGGAAGACACAGCATGCCACTCAGGGCCACATGATGATTTCACCTGGGAAGAGAGTGAACAAGTAGGAGCTGTGGGAGTTTACTATGCTTCATAGTAACAAGAGGTGATGTGACCCTGCTTCCCACAGGAGTATGCAATTGGCTTGTTTGAATAATTATGTGGGCAGTCATGGAGGTGCAACCTGTGAAGCTGAGGACCAGGTTGTGGTCCAGAAGATAGGGGAACAAGCCTTGTGGGGAGTCAGTCCTGCGTCCTGCTGCTTGGTGGTCATATATGGCAAGAGCAGGGGCACAGATTGCTAGCACTTGAGGTCTGTCAAGTTAAGATGTCAAAAGAACACATGAAATTTTAGGTCTGACAATACACAGAGTAGGGTATGCATAACTTATAGGTAAGCGTGGGCTGGGTTGGATTCCCCATAGCAGACCTGAATGCAACACTTATCTTCAACCTTGGCAGACCAACAGATAAGACTGGACGTCAGAATCTCAGGAACTGGCACAGCAGAGTACCAATACCTATTAATAGACTGTAGTTGATACAAGAAATGGCATCTATCTGCCATCCATGTGTTAAGGTAACCCCGAACAAAGACTTCATTCTCATTTGTTCTAGTTTGCTAGCTACCAGAATGCAATATACCAGAAACAGAATGGCTTCTAAAAAGGGGAATTTAATAAGTTGCTAGTTTACAGTTCTAAAGCCAAGAAAATGTCCCAATTAAAACAAGTCTATAGAAATGTCCAATCTAAGGCATCCAGGAAAAGATACCTTGGTTCAAGAAGGCCAGTGATCTTCAGCATTTGTCTCTCAGCTGGAAGCTCACATAGTGAAAATGGTTGTATGTGCTAGCTTTTTCTCTAGGCTTTTGCTTCATGAAGCTCCCTGGGAGGCATTTTGCTTCTTCATCTCCAAAAGTTGCTGGCTGCTGGACTCTGCTTCATGGTTCTATGGCATTCTGAAGCTTTCTCCAAAATACTTCCTCTTTTACAGGATTCCAGTAAACTAATCAAGACACACATGGAATGGGTGGGGACACGTCTCCATCTAATCAAGTTTAATACCCACACTGGATTGAGTGTCATCTCCATGGAGATACCTAATCAAGCTTCAAACCTATAATACTAAATAGGTATTAGGAGAAACCATTGCTTCCACAAGACTGATAAGGATTAAAACATGGCTTTCAAGGGCATATAATCCTTTCAAGCCAGCACAGACGTGTACTTCCATTTTACTGTAAAGTTGACAAAGTGTTGCATAAATTCTGGCCAGGATATTGTTGTTATAATTACATTGATGGTTGCCTCAAACTTTTCTCAAAGCCATCACAATCACAGGAAGTATGCAGCCCCAAATTATTTTATAACTTCCTCATACTTTGAGCACATTGCATGGAAATTTTGTTTGTCAACTATGTTTAGCTTTTGAACAAGAATAAAGTCTCAAGTGGAGCAACTGGCAAGAAAGGGAAAGACCTTTGGTTAAACAAAGTTTTGACAAATATTCCTTGTCCTTATGAAAGAGGGATAAAGAATCTGTTGAAAATTAAAGGTTATTTTTTATATCCTTGCTTCCTTTGCAAATTGTAAACCACTCAAGTCTTTGATAGAGAAAGATCTACATTTTGATTATCTGTTTTGTTGCTTTTTCTACTTTGGTCCCTTAACTATAAGTAAATGTTTATGTCTTATGAAAAACAAAGAATATGGATTATATAAACAGTGTCAAACCCTCACAGGGAAAGAGTTTTATACTGCCAATTTTATAAGGCACTCCTTATTTGCTGAGAAAATTACATTTGGATGAGTACAAACTAATGTTGAATAAATAGTTATATCTCCATTTTTTAAAAATATTGACCAGAGAACATGTGCAAAAATCACTTAAAGCTAAAGCCCTATAGCTGCAGTTTCATTGAAAAACAAAATCTATTGTACTTGTCATGCTTCTCTGAAGGCTAATAACTAGCTTTATTGGAAACACTGTGACACATTTATAGTCCCGCTCTGAAATGTGGTCACTGAAATGTGGATGAGAGAGTCACAAACCAGCACCCTCCGGCACAGCGCAACACAAGCTTCGACTCTCAATTACTCAGTTTGCAGAGGATTTGGGCTCCCTGTTTCTGTTTCTCTAAGGTTTTATAAGAGAACCAGAGCCCCCAGAGGGAAGTCTGGTTTTTTATAGTGGCTACTCCAATACAGGGTCTGGTGAGGTACTAGTTTACAAGTCTGGTACAAATGAGATTTCTGATTATTTGTGGATTTCAATGAGCCAATCACCCTGTCCTGCAATCATAGGAGATGGCGGTGCACTGCTCATGGTATTTGTTGCATATTTTAAATACAATTTATAATGTACAAAGGCACAGCCATCTGTCATGCTTATGTAATTTGAATTTTTATGACTGATCCTTTATAAAATGCGTGCAGTGATTTTAAAAAGCTGAAAATGGGCATCATACCTTATCAGGGATGGAATGAGTCAAACCCTTTCTCCAAATTCAAAAGGTCCAGAACACACACTGTTTACCTTGGGGTCATTTATAATCTTAGTTAAAATTAGTTTTCCCCTCTAAGCCTCTATCACAGTCTGCCTCAGAATTGTATTAAATTAACCCTCCACTTGGGAAATCTTTCAGCATCAGTTTTTGTTTAATCTAATGATAACCTAAATGTACATTTTTTGTATCTATACAATTTATATTTTAGTGGGACCTTTTTGAAACAATTTTTGATCCATTTTGGCCATGTATTTGTTCTTAGCTAATTCTTATTAGTATTACAATTCAGTCCAATAAAAGCAGTTTCATCAGAAATTGGCAATGAGTTTCAACCAAATTTATTACCATCAGCTCTTTTTTTGCTGACACTACGATAGCAGCAGTATTGTCAAGCTCAGAATGAATTAGCGATATATATATATATGAAAGACTGTAGGATATTTTTTATATGATTTAGAGCAGAATTTCCAAAGACAGCAGTTAAAACTTAATTAAGGAGTGAATCTGCATTCTCCTAGACTGGCACATAGGCAGTCTATGTGGTAAGGAAAGGCAGTCTTTCCTTTTCCTTACCAAAGGAAAGAAGGTAACAGGGGAAAAGGTCGCCTCGGCTCCTGCTGTCGTGAAGAAGCAGGAGGCCAAGAAGGTGGTAAACGCCCTGCTTGAGAAAAGTCCCAAGAATTTTGTCATTGGACAGGACATCCAGCCCAAAAGGAACTTCACCCACTCTGTCAAATGGCCTCACTCCATTGTCTGCAGTGGCAAAAGTCATCCTTTCCAAGTGGCTGAAAGTGTCCCCATCAACCAGTTCACCCAGGCCTTGGACTCCCCCCGAACAGCAACTCAACTCCTTAAGCTGGCCTACAAGTACAGACCAGAGACAAGGCCAGAGGAGAAGCAGAAGCTGTTGGCCCAGACTGAGAAGAAAGCTGCTGGCAAAGGGGATGTCCCAACTAAGGGGCTGCCTGTGTTTTGAGCAGGGATGAACACTGCCTCCATGTTGGTGTTGGGACCTGTGTGAAGGCGCAGCTGGTGGTGATTGCACGTGACATGGATCCCATGGAGCTGGTCGTCTTCCTGCTCTCCTTGTGTCGCAAAATCAGGGTCCCCTACTGCATCATCGAGAGGAAGGCCAGGCTGGGACACCTGGTCCATGGAAAGACCTGCAGCTCTGCAGCCTTCACACAGGTCAACGCAGAAGAGAAAGGAGTACTAGATAAGTTGGTGGAAGCTATGAGGACCAGTTACAATGACAGGTATGATGGCACCCACCAACACTGGGGAGGCAAAGTCCTCGGTCCAAAATCTGTGACTCACGTCACCAACCTATAGAAGGCAAAAGGTAAAGGACTTGCCACTAAACTGGGTTAAATGTACACAGTTGACTTTTCTGTAACACAAAAATAAAAGTTCTCCTTCAAAAAAAAAGCTTGAAAGTAAAAGTCCTATAGTTTACTTTTAAGAATGAGCAGGTTTTGCTAAATTTAATGATCAGCAAGTATGATCTGCTTAACTATTTCTTTCTACTATAACAGTATATTTCAAAGATCGCTTATATTCATTCATTAATTTAAAAATAATAATGAAGCACCTACTGTATGCTGGGTATGATTTACATCAGACATGAAAATAGATAAAATTTTGGGTATTCATGGAGCGTTATCATAGAGGTAGAGACAGAAAATAAGTATATGAAAATATAGATAGTGGTAAGCATTGAAAATTGAAATAGAGTGGGGAGGTTGATTGTGCTGTCAGGAGGTGATGAGTTGCAAGTTTTCAGAGGCTGGCCAGGGAAAGCCTCATTTTTGAAAAGGTTACTTCTGAAGGAAGCTTTGGAGAGAGCCACGGGTATACGTGGGGAAAAGTATTCCAAGAAAAGGAAATAGCAAGTTCAAAAGCCCAGAGATGGTTGCACATCTCACATTTAAGAAGCAGAAAGGTAGTCAATGTGTCTGTAGCAGAAGGAACCAGGAGAGATATTGGAGGTCAGCCCAAAGTTAAGAAGCAACATCAGGGAAGCCAAAGAGCGTATGCTCATATGGAGCCTTGGAGGCCAAAGGAAGGCTTTGACCTTCATTCTGAAAGATATGAAAGCTCTCTCAATAGTGAAATGATCTTCCATTTTATATTATCAATCTTGCTGAGAAATCAGTTAGAAAACTACTGCAATAACTAGGAAGAGAAGATAGAATTTTGGACCAGGGTGGTGGCTTGAGGTGATGAGAAGTGATCTGGTTTTGGACAAAATTTAAAGATAAAAATAACAGAATTCGCTGATAAAGTGGATGCAGGGCATGAGAAAAAGGAAGGAGGCGAGTTTCACACCAATGTTTTTTTTTGGCCTGAGCAGTGTAAAGAGGCAGGAGCTGTTAATATAGATGAGGAAGCCTGAAGTGGGGTGGGGGTGGAGAAGAAGGCTTTGAACTGGAATGGAGGATGGACAGTCAGTAACTCAGAGTAGATTGGGATCTAATAATTTCAAGATGACAATTCAAAGTGGATGTATCATTTGGCAGGTGGACACTTTGGAGTCCGGGGGGTGTCATTCATTAGGCAGTATTTAAGGTCATGAAAATTGATCAGATCATGCAGGGAGAAAACAATAAAATGAAAGGAAGGAATATCTCCCAGAACTACTTTCTAAAGCCCGCGAATGTTGAAAGATTAAAGAGAAGAAAAGGAAACAGCAAAAGAGTCCAACTTCAAAGTAGTCAAGAGGTAGAAAGAAAACTAGAGTATTGTGGTATAGCCATTTGTTATAGATTATAACAAAAACAATACATTTTCTGTAAATGAGGAATGTAAAGTTTTAAATTCATTGGATTAAATATATTTTCTGATATTTCTATTTTCTTATATTTCTTGTATTGCTGAATTGAACTGAGTGCCTACACTGATATTTTAAAATAAATTTTATTATAAACCTAATAATGTTGAGATCTGGAAAGAAACATAGTAAGAAGTGGTTTTCAGTAGTTTTAATATTTGTTCAAACATATTACTGTCAGTCACATTTTTTGTTGTTGCATCCTCAGGGAGGATGTAAACAAACAGAAAAGCAATAAAATAAGTAATGACAAATGTAAGGAAATAAAGCGGTAAAACTAGGATATCTGGCCCTATTTGATAGAAAAGAGAAATACTTGTCAGTCAATCCATTGGAGCCCACCTGAGTTAATTCAGTATTTCTCTTCCTTCTAGCTACACGAGTGATAAAATCAGAATCAATCTGATTTTGTTCAACTGTTTGAGAAACAAAGCACTTGGTAGATAGGTTTGCTCTGGACAGTTAGTTCCAGCTTAGAAATTTTATCCACCTTGACAACTTTTATTCTCAGAAGTGTCCCAAATTGGAAGATAAATTATATGCTTATACTTCTTCTAAGGAAATGAGTGTTAATAAGTCATATAAAATTTAAAAATATGTTTGAAATGTCTTATCAAAACAGGGGTAGAGAAGTCATTATTCTGAAAGAAAAAATTGTGGACTGTAACCCACATTTTAATGAACTTGAAATTCTGTCTGAGACTTATTTTTTTCAAGAGTTTTCATATATTTCAAATATCTTTCTTCATAGAGATTATCACCAAACCATGATATAAAGATTAAATGATTAACATGCAAATATTAAATAGTTTTTTTAAATCTATAATTCAGGAATATCATATACTATAAACTAATAAGCAAAATACATATACATCTTAGAAATTTATTACCAAATTTTAAATATCTTTTGATACATAAGATCAACTATTCTCCCACCAAAATACAGGTTTAAACACTTCAGATGGAAGTGGGTTTTCTCAGGACTAAGTATATTCCTAATTTTTAGTTTAATATATAGGCAGATAGATTTTCTTTAATTAGCTTTGCCTCTGACTCCATAGATGATGTTTTCTGGTTACTGCAGCTACAACCACATTATGCCAAGTTGTGCATTAACAGGCTCCAATCTTCAAGAGGCTGGAGCGCAAAGCAAAAGCTCTCCCTCTCGCACACGTGAGAATGCCACCACCCTCAACAGGATCCTCATAATTACCCCTCCAAAAATGTGTCTGTCTGAATGTGAGAGCAAACCCACTTAACAACTGTGCCCTGGCCACAAAGTCAGTAAGAGAGAGAGAAAAGAATGGCTGACATATAAGGAGATACCTTTACCTCCAGTGTCTATGAAGAGTTCTTGAATGGAAAAAGGAAACTAATATTCATTGACTGAGTACTATTAGTGTCAGGCTCTTAGATCTACCTTTCCTATATAAAGGAGCAGGCTGAAAGAGGTGAGTCCCAGCTCACAGATGGATGTGGTGATGCGGCAATTCTTAAATTTGGTAAATGTCACTTCAAAGTTTACCTGCTTTTTCTGAACTAGGCAATATTTTGTGGCATATTGGATTTACAGCTAATAAGTATATGTTGAATAATGACTATCACTTTGCAATGAATGACTCAGTCATGCATAGTCATTCTTGAACAATTGTAGGGCAGGATGGCCAGAATATAGAAGGAAGGACAATACACAAAAATCATTTCCCTGCCTTTTGTACCTGCCTTTAGGATTCACGGAAATAAACATTGATGGCCTTCTCCACAATTGCTCTTCATTCAACAGAACACTCACTGTGGACTGATTTGATATCTCAAGCACTATGTGTCCAAACTTGTGCTGATGAGGGAGGATGAGCTTGAAGTCCAGTCCTAAAAAGGGATGCCTTAAAGAGAAGAGATTCCCATTAGAAAAGCAGACCTGCCATACATATTTAAAATTATATCACTATTAGGATGGACAGAAACATTTTAAGAATCAGTCTGCATAGACAGATGAAACTATAGTGGCAAAGAATCATATAATCTAGTCCTACCTTGTCCTACAGAGATTAGCTCACCATCTGGGGGACTGTTAAAGTTTATGGATCAGGCAGACATAGTTTTATTTAAATTTTTAAACCCAGAAGACAGCTAGTGCTAATTGCAATCATAGCTTTTACCTGAGCTATAATGCAACCAGCCTAACTTTTTAGCTAGACCCATTATGACATCTACTCTATGGTTCTTTCTTCATTCCATGCATGTTATTGAGCATTTACTGTATTTCTGTTATAGAGTTACAAACCAGAGATACTATAATAACAAATGTGTCAAACCATCAGTTCTCAGGAACTCCACTAGATGAGGAAAGGAGAGGTAAGTGACACTGTGATAAAGGCTATTTTAAAGATATTCAAAAAATGCCATGGAAGTCCCTAAGAGGGAAGTCCTAAAAGTATTTTTTTGAAAGCTGGTCTTCAAAGTGAAGGTTGCAAGAGAGTAGTGTGGAAAGAGGGGGGGAAAGTTAGTATTTCTTTCTTTAATTATTTTAACTTATAAATTGTAGATTTATCAATACATGTAAATGGATCGACAGTGGTCTTCTCATTAGTTCCTTATATCAGATGGTCATGTGTTGTTTTCCAGTCAGATAAGGTGCCCCAGGTATTTTCCAGGAAAAGTGAGAACTCTGAAAATGTCTTGCTCTATTGTACTAATTTGCTTTTAGGGGACTGAGATATCTTACAGCGCTCAGATACCAAGTTAAGTACATTCACAGATCATAATTATCCCTCACAGAATGAATAAATACTTTACACAGATTGCTTCAAACAATGAACAGATTAAAGACAATACTAACCTTTTAAAAACAAGCAAATGATAAAAATAAAATTGCAATAATGATTGTCAAGTAGTCGAAGTGAAAACTGAAAAAGCATTGAGGAATTTCATAAATTCCAAAGGAAATACTGCTTGAAGTATTTATTTACAAATACTTAATGAACCATGAATATCAACTTAACTTTATATGATGTCTTGAGAAGTTAATAAGTAAAATATGAAATTACCATCAAAGAAAGACATCTATCTGTTAAGCATTCAGAAAAAGAAGATAAATCTTTCTGATTCTTTTGTGATATTTAGAGTCATTTTAATACTCTATTCAGTACTTTACAAAATTACCTAAAGCTTAATGACAAATATTAAAAGTACCCGTCTGCAGTTTTTTCCTTAATAACACAAAAAAGGAAACAAAACAAAATAAAACAGAACACCACATGTCATTTGGGAAAAGCATTCTTCCTGCTAAAATAAGAATATCGAAAGCCACATGGTGACAAACTAACATTTTATCAGCAAGTAGAAGGTTGAAGGTTTGAAGAAGCTAGCATTAAAACAAATCACAGCTGGAGGTGGTGGGATATACAGCTCAGCAGCAGAATGAAACTACACCCTTGCTAACAAGTTTAAACTACGGGGATTTGGTAGATTCTGTTTCAATAATGAAATACACCCAGAATTTCATTTTATCCAGCCCCGAAAGCAAAGATGTTTTGAAGAAAATTTAATCCCAAGGGTAAATAACTTGTTATAAAATGAAAACAAAACAATGTTTTAGGCGGAAAACATGTAGGCGAAACCACGATTGAAACAGTTATTTTGAGAAGAATTTTAAGAAAAAGGATTCTGTAGTACAGAGGCAGCATCACACGTGAATCATTCATAACTGAAAAATTGAGGCAAAGAAATAGAAGTCAGAAATGTTACAGAATGTCACTAGCATGGCTAATTTTTAAAAAGCAGTCCTTTCATCTATGGTAGGATGTTCACAATTTGAATGAGCTGGGAATGACCATCCATACAAAGCTTCATTGCTTTTCTCCTGCAAAGTAGCTACATAAATTTTATTGCTACTTAATAAATACAATTTATTTGGATATATTGCTTTTGTATTTAAAAAACCTGATATTAGAAAAAAATTATTAGGAGGTTCTATTTGTATTTTTACCATATGTAACTGTCATGAATATAATGAAAGCTTGTTCCTTCCTTTTCAGTTGTTACAAATCTTTATTTTTCTTGGCATAGCGAACTTGCTGAAACATTTAATACAGTGTCAGATGAAATGTATTAGGCACTTATATTCTCCTTGATTTAAGAGGAAGTGTTTTCTGTTTTTCTCTATTGTTTTGTTTGCTGTATATTTATCAACTTATGGAATTTTAATTCTGCTTATTGTTACATTTTTTTTTTGTTAGTGGTTATCTTTTGAGATGACCGAACAGTTTTCTTTTAACTTTTTAATGTTTAATTTCATTGTTTTTAATGTTAAATCAAGCTCTCATTCCTGAGATAGACATATAAATGACTCATGTCTGGCTGGCTCAATGTACTTGGTTTAGGGTTTTTTCACCTTTGTTTATGAGTAAAATTGGCCTGCAATTTTCCTTGAATATTTGGCAAAAGTCACTGTATAATTGTGTTTTCCTGGCTTTGTGCTCTGCTTACTTTACCACATTCTCACCTTCACAAAGACGTATTTTCAATTATTTTTTTGTATTTCATCTGATATTTTTAGACTTTTTGTCAATGGGACAGTCTATCAGATGTGTAGGCTCTCATATTTCCAGAAATGGAAGTTGTCTCTCATCTATATTAATCTTTATTTTTACTCATGTTTTATGTGGTGCCCTCCCCTGCCTTGGAGCATCAGGAAAGTTTCCTCTAAGAGGAAATATTTTTCTTCTATTTGGTCTTCTATTCAGGTGAAGAAGGAAGGGAAAAATATATTTAACGTGAAAAAATACAACACATTCAAGGGCCAGAAGTGAGAGAATGCACAGCTCATTTGGGGAAGTGAAGGTATGTCACCATGCCCAGGCCTGCTGGAGAATGCCACCCCAGCCCACTTGAGATGTAGGAATGCATAAACTCTTGGAAGGCATTTAAGGAGCATTGAATAATTTGGATTTCATCCTGAGAGTAATGGGAACAATTTGATTATGATGATAATAAAATGATGTTTATGTAAATATATACTGCATACTGAATTACTACCATTTACTATGCCCTATGCCACAAACTATATGGATTTTTTTTTAATCCTCACAATAAACCTGTGAAGCAAGTTTTGAGATTTTTAAGAAATAAATATCCAAACCTTAATTCATTAAATATAAAATGTTCTGGTAACTTAATTCATTAAGTATAAAATGTTATGGGCAGACTTCAATTAAAATCACTGTTTAGCCATGGCTAGAATCCATGAATGGGCAGTATTAATGATGGTTTGTGAAAAGAAATTAAAGACCCACAATATTTTATTTTAAATCCTTTGGGGAGGATTTGGTTTGGAATTCTACATGTCAGGTGAAATTTCCGGGGCAAGAGGGCCAGCACTCTGGAGCCAAACCCATTAATATTTCTTTAGTGACATGAGTGAATAGGCACACTAAATGAGGTTTAAAAGTGTTATAAATGTCCTCATATCTCTTCAAGTCAGTTTTGTTCCAAATGAGTTTTGTCACCAAAATTAGGAAAATCTTTAAATTTTTTAATTGCAGAAAAGAATGGAGACCTGTACTAGGCTACTACAGAAGAGTAAAACACACTGATAATCTTAAAAATATCACTTACAGAAGTCCTGTTTGATGACAATTTATAGCAACTATCTTCTGGCATTATTCCAAGCCCCGCTTACCTCCCCATCAAAAATCTGTCTCCCCAGTGATGTAATGTTGGTAGGTGGGAGAGAAAAACTTACTATTGAAATCAGGCAGAGCTGGATTTAAATTCTGGGGGAAGAACAACTCTTCTTTAAAAACAGAAGTATCAGGACTTGCCTTTTTAATTTGAGGATGAAATGCAAGGGACAGGAAGATTCTATCCAACATAAAATATCCTTCTAAAAGAAAAGAGAAAAATCTGCCCTATTTCATACAATAGAGTTCACTGTTCACTCTTTGCTCTTTACATCAAGAATATCTGGTCCAAGTTAATTCTGTTCAGAAAAGATGTTTGGTTTGATACTAACAATATTTAAGAATTTAGGTAGCTATCCATTTGGTGCTTTTCCTTTTTTTTTTTTTCCAGGAAATGCAGTTTCCAGGAACTTTAAGGGAGAAATATATTCATGGAGAGTTAGATAACGAGCTTGCATTCCAATTTTCAGGAAGAACATATGTAAGCGTTTGTGTGTACACAGAGATACAATTCTACAAAGATTATTTCTCAGTGGCCTTCCCCATAACCATCAAAATCATCATAATACCTAATATTTATGAATAATTAATCAACTTATTTATTCTGAGCTATGTATTCTGCTAACACTTTATGTGTGTTATCTCATTTAATTGTTACGATACCATAAGGTGATTGATATAACCCTGTTTATTTGTCTAATGGAAAAAACTGAGGCATAGGTCAAATAATTGTCTAAAGTAGCATGTCTGTGGTAGAGAGTCAGGGAAAACTTTCTGTAGGAGGTGAAATTGTAAATTAGGATCTGAAACAGGAGTTCAGTCCAGTGTGCGGGTATGCATGTGCACATGTGTGTGTGAGAGAGGGAAACTATGTGCAAAAGTGCAAAGATACGAAAATATAGCATATTTGAAGAATAGGAAATTATGTGTTATGGTTGTAGGACAGTGTGCAGATGTTGTGGGGCAAGCAAGAAGAGAAGTGAAGAGGTAAAAATGATACTGTTCATGTGGGGTATTTTAAGTCATGATTGGCTTTGGAGATTATCTTGAAGACCATGAAGGGCCACTGAAATGTTTATGCTTAAAAACAAGATATAATTCATATATAATTTTTCTGGGAGCCGTATGAAGACTAGTTAGAGAGTATTGAGAAAGAAGACAAGAAACTCATTTAGGAGTCTATTGAAATAACACAGATGAGAGGTTAATGGTACAAGGTAGAAAAGAGAGAGTATGGTGGTGGGTAAATTTGGTAGGATTCTAGTGATTTTAGACTGTACCAGCTATTGGAATGATGGTTTATTGATTACATAGGATGAGAGAGGAGAAACTAAGGTTGAATGGCAGTGTTGATGGTTGTGCCATTTACTGAGCTGGAGAACATAGGGAAGGGAACAAGGAGCAGGAAAAGGAAAAGCAACCTATTTTTCTGCAGGATGAATTTGAAGTGACTTTGAGATATTCCAGTTGAGAAATATAATATTTGAGAACATGGATCTGCATCTCAGAAGAGAGCTACAGGCTGAAATTTCCAATTTAGGAAGCATCTGCAAATAAAAAACACTTGAAGTTGTGGAAATAGCTGGAATCAGTTCACATGGGCGTAGGTTATAGAGTGAGAGGAAAAACTACTAAGAACTAAATTCTGAAAACATCAACAGCTCCAAAGTTGGGACACTAAAGCATCGGAGAAGCCAGAGGAAGAGAATGTTTCAAAGAGGATGGTGACAAGAAATAAAACTTGATAGTGATGGAAGAGTATCTAAGGCAGTTTCAGCAGAGTTGAGATCAGAGCAAAAACAGAGAACTCATGAGATTACAAAGAGAATGGGAACTAAGAATGTCTTATTGAGAAACTTTGGTGGCCTACCTACCCCAAAAAATAAATGTACCACCACCTTGTAAACATTACCTTCAAAATAATGGAGGTAGAAGCTAAAATTTAATAGCTTTTAAAAAATATTGTTATAAAATTTTCTTTTTCATTGTTCCTTTATTCTCATTCTGCTAAAATAAAAATAAATGTATTCAATGATAGGGCATCTAATTTACCTGAAAATCATTAAATAGTTCAGAAGTTTAATATGGTGTGTAGTCCTTTCACCAACATTGACACTCTGATTCCTCTTTAAATTCTCAGTATTCATCTTAGAATCCTAGGATAAGCCATTGCTATAGATAGAAGAAAAGATGAAGGAGCAAATACCTAAGAGTTCTTCTATTTCAGCTTATCCCTGTGAAAACCAGAGGCTCACAGATTGTTAAATAGAATACTGACTGTATTTTGATCTTTAAGAAACTCTGCTCCAAAAATTCACTACCTGAGAATTTGGTTTTCATCTTACAAACCTGAAATAAAAATGAGTGTAATTTTGTAATAAATTTATACAATCGGCAATGATTTTTCATATTTATGCCGTTACATATTTATATGAGGCCTACTTCACTTGTCCCGTATAGTTGAATAGCTGGATTTAGATCTGACTTTGAAATATCCTCTAGGAATTGAACATATTACAATAGAAACTGGCTTATACCTATAAATCCAAGTTACATGGCATTTTGTAAAATTTTATATAAAATTTAATCAGGAAAAGCATTTTCCTCCCAAATCTTAATAATGAAAAGCAGGAAAATTGCTTGTTTCTCACAGGCATACTTTCTTCAAGAATGCTAAGCTTGTAACTTGCAACAGAAAATGACTAGTGAAGGAAAACTGATAAACTACTCATTATTCATAATGATTTTCATCACCAACCATATGGAATTATTATCAAATGATAATTCTGCAAAATTCTCAAAAATAAGTAACAGGAACTTAGTAAATGGCTTCATTTTTTATACCTAAAGACCATAAATGTACTACTTGTATCAAAAATCACTGTAGGGCGGGCTACAGTGGCTCAGCAGGTAGAGTTCTCACTGCCATGCCAGAGACCCAGGTTCAATTCCTGGTGCCTGCCCATTAAAAAAAAAAAAAAGTCGCTGCCTACTGGTTAATTCAACATAAAAAGAAGTTTCAAAGATAAATGTAAGAACTTACTCTGTGTATTTTCAAATATACAATTGAGTGAAATTAATTACATTCACAATTGAGTACCATCATCACCACCATCCATTACCAAAACTTTTTCATCACCCCACACAGAAATTCTATACCAATTAAATATTAACTCCCCATCCCCCTCCCCCATTAGCTCCTGGTAACCTGTGCAGGTTCCAAATATATGATTTGTGATTTAGTTTTCTAGGCTATCATATTCAACAAATACTGTACTAGGGTACGGGTAGGCTTAAACAATGGGAATTTACTAGCTTATGGTTTTGAAGCTAATAGAAAGTCCAAATCAAGGTGTTATCAAGGTGTTACTTTCTCCCAAAAGATTCTAGAGTTCTGGGCTGACTGCTGGTGATCCTTGCCTTCTCTGTCATACAGCAAACACATGGTGGCATTTCATGGTCTCCCCCTGCTCTTCCAGGTTTTGTCAGTATCCAGACTCTTGCTTCCTGTGGCTTTCACTCCCTTCTTCTGACATTAATTCTTCTTCTGAAGGACTTCAGTAATAAGATGGTGATCCATCCTGACTGGGCTGGGCTATACCTTAATTGAAGTAACCACATCAAAAGATTCTACTTAAGAAAAGGTTCACATCAACTGGAATGGGTTAAGTATAACAACATGTTTTTCTGGGATATATATAGCTCCAAACCACCACATTTTGCATATTCTAATTATTTCATATAAGTGAGATCATGCATTACTTGTCCTTTTGTATCTGACTTATCTCACTCAACATTATATTTTCATGTTTCTAAAATGTCATGTAAGAACTTTTTATTCCTCTTTACAGCTGAGTAATATTCTATTGAATGTATATACCATATTTTATCTGTTTATCTGTTCATTGACACTTGGGTTGTTTACTTCTTTGTAATTTTACATATATTTTAATACTAAACTTTCTGGTGGGTATGAAATGGTATCTCATTGATTGTGGTTTTGATTTGATTTTCCCAAATGGCTAATGATGTTGATCATCTTTTCATGAGCTTTTTCAACATTTGTATATCTTCTTTGGAAAAATGTCTATTCAAGTCTTTTTCCCATTTTCTAATTGGATTGTTTGTCTTTTTGTTGTTGGGTTGTAGGATTTCTTTGTATATTCTGAATATCAAGCACTTATCAGACATGTAGTTTCCAAATATTTTCTCCCATTGTGTATGTTGTCTTTTTACTTTCATGATAAACTTCTTTGTTGCACAGCTTTTAATTTTGTTGAGGTTTGAATGATCTATTTTTTCTTTTGTTGCTTTCAGTTTGGATGTAAAGTCTAAGAAACCATGGCCTAACACAAGGTGTGCTGTTTTGAAAAGGTTTATGTACCCTAAAAAAGCCATGTTTTAATCTTAATTCCATTTTGTAAAGGCAGCCATTTCTTCTAATCCCTATTCAGTGCTGTATGTTTGAAACTGTAATTAGATCACCTCCCTGGAGATGTGACTCAATCAAGAGTGGTTGTTAAGCTGGATTCTATTCGGGTGGGTTTTGATTAGTTTACTGGAATCCTATAAAAGAGGAAACATTTTGAACAAAGCTTGAGATTCAGAGAAAGCAGAGCAGAATGACATGGCCATGAGAAGCAGAGTCCACCAGCCAGCAACCTTCAGAGATGAAAAAGGAAAATGCTTCTCAGGGAGCTTCATGAAACAGGAAGCCAGGAGAGAAAGCCAGCAGATGACACTGTATTTGCCATGTGCCTTTCTAGATGAGAGAGAAACCCTGACCATGTTCACCATGTGCCCTTCCAGCCAAGAGAGAAACCCTGGCCATGTTTGCGATGTGCCTTTCCACTTGAGCGAGAAACCCTGAACTTCATCGGCCTTCTTGAATCAAGGCATCTTTCCCTGGATGCCTTAGATTGGACATTTCTATGGACTAGGGTTTTTTGTTTGTTTTTTTTTTTTTTGCATGGGCAGGCACCAGGAATAGAACCCAGGTCTCTGGCATGGATGCAAGAACTCTGCCTGCTGAGCCACCGTGGCCCACCCTATAGACTTGTTTTAATTGGGACATTTTCTTGGCCTTAGAACTCAGTTACAATTTATTAACTCCCCTTTCCAAATACCATCCCACTTCTGATATATTGCATTCTGGTAGCTAGCAAACTAGAACACAATGTCATGAATATGCTTCCCTATGTTTTCTTCTAAGAGTGTTATAATTCTGGCCCATATATCTAGGTCTTTGATCCATTTTGAGTTGATTTTTTTATGATATGAGGTATGGGTCTGCCTTCATTCTTTTGGTTATATACATTAAGTTTTCCTAAGCAGAAAGTTTTGAAAAGACTATTCATTCCCAATTGGATGGAGTTGACATTTGTTCTAGTTTTCTAGCTGCTGGAATGCAATATACCAGAAACAGAATGGCTTTTAAAAAGGGGAATTTAACAAGTTGCTAGTTTATAGTTCTAAGGTCGAGAAAATGTCCCAATTAAAACAAGTTTATAGAAATGTCCAATCTAAGGCATCCAGGTAAAGATACCTTGGTTCAAGAAGGCCAGTGAAGTCCAGGTTTTCTCTCTCAAGTGGAAGGGCACATGGTGAGCACGGTCAGGGTTCCTCTCTCATCTGGAGGGGTATATGGTGAACATGGTGTCATTTGTTAGCTTCTTTTCCTGGTTTTCTATTTCATGAAGCTCCTCGGGAGGCATTTTCCCTGTTCATCTCCAAAGGTCGCTGGCTGGTGGACTCTGTTTCTCGTGGCTATGTCATTCCACTCTGCTCTCTCTGAATTGCTCATTTTCCAAAATGTTTCCTCTTTTATAGGACTCCAGTAAACCAATCAAGACCCACCCAAATGGGTGGAGACACGCCTCCCCTAATCTAGTTTAACAACCACTCTTGATTGAGTTACATCTCCAGGGAGATGATCTAATTACATACAGTTTTGAATAAGGATTATTCTGCCTTTATGAAATGGGATTTTGATTAAAACATGGCTTTTCAAGGGTACTTACATCCTTTCAAATCAGCACAACATTGTTGTCAAAAATTGTTTGGCCATAAATGTGAGGGTTGATATCTGAACTCTTGGTTTGATTCCACTGGTCTGGAATTCCACTGTCCTTGTGACTGTACCATGCTGTTTTAATTATTGTGGCTTTGTGAAAAAGTAAAACGTTTTAAGTTTGGGAAATGTGAGTCCTCCAACTTTAGTCTTCTTTTTCAAGATGGCTTTGGCTATTTGGAGCCCCTTACCCTTCCATGTGAATTTGATTATTGGCTTTTCTATTTCTACAAAGAAGGCTCTTAGAATTTTGATTGGGATGGCATTGTATCTATAAATTACTTTGGATAAAATTGACATCTTAGCAGTATTTAGTTTTCCAATACATAAATATGCAATGTCCTCCCATTCATTTAGATGTTTGATTTCATTGGTAGTATTTGGGTATAAGTTCTCTAGATCCTTGGTTAGATATATCCCTAAATACTTGATCCTTTAAGTTGTTATCATAAATGGTTTTTTTTCTGGATTTCTTCTTCAGATTGTTCATTTTTAGTCTACAAAAACACTACTGACTTTTGTGTATTGACCAAGGCACTTTGCTGAACTTGTTTATTAGTTCTAGCAGCTTTGTGTGGATTTTCAATATATATAGTACCATGTAATCTACAAATAGGGAAAGTTCTTCCTTTATAATTTCGATGCTTGTTATTTTTTTCCTAATAACTCTAGCCAGAGCTTCCAATACATAGCGTTGAATAACAGAAGCAAAATATAGCTTGATTTCAATATTTTTCATCTTATTAAGACTTGTTTTGTGACCTAGCATATGCACTATCTTAGAGAATGATCCATATGCATTAGGGAAGAATGTCTACTCTACTGCTTTTGAATGAAGTTGTTCTATATATCTCTGTTAGGTCTCCTTGGTTTCGATTCATTCAAGTCTTCTATTTCCTTATTGGTCTTTTGTCTAGATGTTCAATCCATTATTGAAAGTGATGTATTTCACTTTACTTCTCCCTCCAAGTCTATCAATATTTGCTTCATATATTTTGAGGCTCTGTTGTTAGGAACATATGTATTTTTTAATTGTCATATCTTTTTTGTTGAATTGACCCCTTTATCAGAATATAATGACCTTCTCTATCCCTCATAACAGTTTTTTACTTAAAGTTCAGTTTATCTGGTATTAGCATATCTACTCCAACCCTCTATTGGTTGCTACTTACATGGCATATTTTTTTCCATTCTTTTACTTTGAATGTACTTATGACTTTGAATTTAGGGTGAATCTCTTGTAAATATCATATAGTTGTGTTATGCTTTCATATATACCATCAATCTCTACCTTTTGACTAGAGAGTTTAACCCATTCACATTTAAAGTAATTACTGATAACACAGGACATTCTTCTGCCATTTAGGTATTTTGTCTTTGTAAATCTTATACCTCATTTGGACCTCAATTCTTCTATTAATGCTTATTTTCATATTTTTTTGTATTGTATCATTTTGAGTACCCTGTCTTGTTTTTATAAGTACATATTCATATTTCATGTATTTCCTTTGTGGTTACCAGGGATCTAAAATTTAACATTCTAAATTTTTAGCAATGTTATTTGATTTGATATCAAATTAACTTCAATAGCATATACATACACTTATCCTGTAGTCCTCCATTCCCCCACCGTTTTTGAACTCTGTAAAAATTATATTTTGTACATTGTATGTCCAACATGATAGATTTATTATCATTTTTACTCATTTTCCTCTTAGCACCTGAAAGAAATAAGAAGTGAGGTTATATACCAAACAATACTCTATAATAATGTTGGCATTTATAATTTCTGAAATGATTACCTTTATTGGAGGTATTTTATGCTGCTTTTCATCCACTATCTCGTACCCTTTCCTTTCAGTCTGAAGAATTCTCTTTAGCTTTGTTTGTGGGGCATGTCTAATGGGAATGAACTCTCTCAGGTTTTGTTTATCTAAGAATGTTTACTCTCTACCTCATTTTTTAAAATATCTCTCTAAATATAAAATTCTTGACTGGAAATTATTTTCTTTCCACACTTTAAATATTTTATACCACTGCCTTCTTGCCTCCATGGTTTCTGATGAGAAGCTGGCACTTAATATTATTACGATTCTCTTTTACAGAACTTGTTCTTCTCCTACAGTTTTCAGAACTCCCTCCTTGTCCTTGGCATTGGACAGTTTGATAATGATACACCTGGGCATGCTTCTCTTTCAGTTTGTAGCTTATTGGGAGTCTCGAATATGCATATTCACATCTTTTTGCTAAATTTCGGGTGTTTTCTGCCATTATTTATTCGAATATTCCTTCTGCCCTTTTCTCTCTTTCTTCTTCTTTTGAGAGTCCCATAATGCTTATATTGGTACACTTGATAGTGACCCACAGGTCTCTTAAGCTCTTTTCACTCTTTTAAGTTTTATTTTTCTTTCTTCTCTTCAGCCTGAATTATTTCAATTGTCTTATTTTTATGATTATTGTTTCTTTCTCCTGACACCTCCAATCTGCTGTTGAAATCCTCTAGGAAATTTTTCATTTCAGATTTTGCATTCTTCAAAAACAGTATTTCTGCTTGGCTCCTATTGAGAATCTCAAAGAGAGTCTCATATTGTTCATTCATTGTTTTTCTCATACCTTTAGTTCTTTCTCCATGTTTTCCTTTACCTCCTTGAATATATTGAGGATCACTTGTTTAAAGTCTTTGTCCACTAAGTTCAAAATCTGGTACTCTTTGTGGATAGTCTCAGGATTTTTATCTTGTTCCTTTGGATGGACCACCATTTCTTGTCTCTTTGTTTGTCTCGTAATATTTTTTGCTAGCTGTATATTTTAATATTTCAAAGTATTAACTCTGTGATTAGTCCTTCATTTGTCTATTTGTGTATCCAGATAGTGATATGATAGAGACTTTTTTGTATATCCGGAGCTGATGAAAACAAACAAACCAAAGTAAAATCACCTTTCACTGTCTTGGTAAATTGGCTCTGCTTTCACTGGTGGTCTCCTTAAGCACTTAGCCCTCCAGTCAAAAGAAACAACCCAGGGCAAATACAAGTGCAGGCTCTTCTCTGTCTTATCTGAGCCTGCCTGGAGCAGTGGAGCCAGCTTCTTTTCCTGGACTTGTTTTCTAGTGGTCTTAGAAATTCCCCTGTTTATAGTTTACAGTAGTAGTTCAAATGAATGCCCCCTCTCTGCTCTTTGCAATAGGTGGTCTCTTGTGTTACTTAATGCAATTAATCCTTTGTTCCAACCTGCTTTGACTTACTTGTTTTTCCACATATGTCCAGGCTTTTCTACAAGCTGCTTCTCTGTCCTTAGGAGAAACTTTGAAAGGGAAAACTTAAGACTAAGTTCCCTGGTTCCATCCCTCAAACCTCCACCCAATAGATTGACACTGCCAAATAGGCATGCCTGTATGTGCATGGGTCCACTCAGCTCTTCTGGAACTGGGCAAGGGACCCATAATGGGAGCACAAGCTGTATTCAAGCAGTGTTGTGGAGAAGGTGGGAGAGTGGTCAGCAAGGTCATCAGAAGCTTCTCTTATGGCTTTTTTTAAAATATGTGCAGGCACTGGGAATCACACCCAGATCTTCAGCATGGCAGGCGAGAACTCTGCCACTGAGCCACCATTGCCCACCGCTCCTATGGCTTTTGAACCTGCTTTTCAGTAGTTTTAAGGAAAATTACTGTCTTTAAGATTCTTCTGATGCTTTTGCCTGAAGAGAGTTGGAACAATGGCCTCCCTCAGAGCCATCCACCAGTGATCTGAAGTAGCTGAAGAAAAGCAGGGATCAGCAATGAGACCACATACACTCATAATTTAGAGGGGTAGGTCTTTCTCATCCTGGCACCAGCAAGATGCACCAAGAGTCCAAGCTGCAGTCCTCATTGCTGTATGTCACAGGGGCTTTGGATTTGGGGCTGAGGATGGTACTCACTGCAGGGAGAAGGAAATTCACTTTGCCAGCTTCTTCCTCCAACTCTTCATTGGATGCTGCACTGTGTTCTGCTAGACTCCAGAATTTCAAAATTGTTGGCTCAGTCTCATGGTGCTGGGTCCTGGTTCATCCTTGGGACTCAGGTGTTATGTGGCCAGAGATATATACACCCCTGGAATCCATGTCCCGTGTGTGTGGGGGGGAGGCAGTGAGTTCACCTGCCAAGTTGGCTTAGAGAGATAGGTCACATTTGAACAACAAAAGAGGTTCTCTGGGGTGACTCTTAGGCATAATTAATAGTGGGCTTAGCTTCTCCTTTTCAGGGATAAGGTTCATAGTGGTGAGCCCCAAGATTGAGGGCTCAGCCTTTTGAATTTGTTGTCCTCATTGCTTTTGAGAATACTAGGAATCTCCCAGATGGGAAAATTTAATATTTCCTCCTTTCTCCCTAGTTTTCCTTTATCTCCTTGAATATACATATATATATATATATATATAATTCACAAGGGGACTTTGCAAATTACACTGGTATATATCAGGGCATCACACTAACCTGAACAGCCTGTGGTGCCGATTACTGCGGGCCCTGCGGTAGTTGGGCATAAATTTTTCCACTTGGTTGGGAGACATGAAATTTCTGCTCC
>PVIY010016194.1:0-52176 GCA_004026745.1 Myrmecophaga tridactyla | reverse complement strand
AATGTTCTAAGAAATGATGAATATGCAACTATGTGATAATATTAAGAATTACTGATTGTATATGTAGAATGGAATGATATTTTAATGTTCTTTTGTTAAGTTTTTTAATTAATAAAAAAGTTTATATAAAAAAAAAGAGTTGGAGTGTGTACATGGCTCTATGTGCCCCCTTTTCTTGGGTCCAATCCTTTTCCAGTATTTTGTGCTGTTTAATTCAAAAAGCCTCTGTTTGTTTGTTTGTTTCTGTCAACTTCACCCCTTCTCTGCCAGCATGAAAACTCCTGGTTCCTTTAGTGCTTACTCCAGGTTTATCTGTGCTTGGAAACTGTTTACAGCTTTTGATGTAAAGAGAATACAGAATTTGTTGATTAATTCTGCAACTGGAGCTCAGTTGAGCTAACTTCCTTGTTACTAATAAAGTCTGTTTCCTTTCCCCTCAGGGAGCCAGCCTGCTGTGCCTGTAAGGAAGGGGTACTAGCCTCAATGATCTCAGTCATCCCACCCATTCCAAATTGGTGCACAATGTGTGTCCAGTCACTGATGTCCCCCCAGCAGCTGTTCCATACAGTTCCTGGCTATTTACTAGCTATTCTGGAGGAAGAACTAAATTCCACCCCTCACCATGCTGTCATTTGCCCCCCACCCAGGGAGATATTCACGGTGTGAACCAGAGCTCTCTTCAGCTCAAACCCTTCAAAGCTTCCAGTTGCTTTTAAAATCAATGTAGCATCCACCAACCTGGTCCAAAGTCCTGCTGGCCTGAGTACTCCACTCTGGCCTCTCCTGTAGAGAGCCCTTCCTCACCACAAGAACCCCTGGACTCTCTGCAACCTTGGCCTGTGCATCTTGCCTGCTGGTTCTTTACAGCTGGTGAAAGCATGTCCTTCTCACTCCATGTCACCTCTTTGGAAAGGCATGCCCTGCCCACCCACTAGCCTCAGCCTTTCCCAGCCATGTCCCACCATGCTGCCCTGTCAATTCATTCTTTTTACTCCATTCACACTCCTCCTGCACTGTGTCAGCTTTTGCTTGGCTGGAATCTTGTCTGATATGTCTATCACCATGTTCCAAGTCCTGGCACAGCATCTGGCACATCGTAGGGTTGCCACAATTAGTTTTTTACTGAATCAGTGATCTTAGGAAGCTACAAAATGCCATGTTCTTCTTTGTTGTTCACCCTCCCTCTGTATGACAGGCAATTATTCCAGTACCTAATTATATGATGTTTTCTATTCATGGTATGAAGATAAATAGGCCAGTTTGATCCTGAGTATCTATTCTCATGCTGCTTTGAGCAGTCATGAAATATACATCATCAAACACATGCCAGGGTCCCAGGTAGCTAGGAGGAGCTCAGTGCCAAGGGGCTGTCTGCTTTGCCAAGGAAGTGATGAGTGATATAAGGCCAAAATCACCACCCAGCAATGACCCTTTCCCTGCAGTTCAATTTAACACTGTGTGATGCCTGATGGATATAAAAGGGGAGGCTCAGAGGGTCCTAAAGACCCCAGATGGGGCAGGCTTCTTGGTCTGCACATCCATTCTCTCCTGCTCTGCTCCTACTAATCTTCTGCCTCATTTTCCACCCTTTTCCTAAATCCATCCCCCACCCCATGCTTACCCCCCTACCTGCACTTAAGTATCTCTGTGTGCCCTGTGCACTCCCCTCTCCTTCTCTGCATACTTAAAGATTCTATCTGAACTTCATCTTCTTTCTTAGGCCTCTCCCAGTTACACCAAATTTTCAGTCCAGAGTAATTTAGGTCCCTTCTTTGATGTCTAGTTGTTCTTGGACATGATGTTACTGAAGCAATTTATACATTGTCTTCATTGTATATTTTACTTACATTGCTTATTTTCCTGACCGTCTTTCCCATTAGGCCAGGCTCCTTCAGGACAAGTTTCCATTTTATTTTACTCTTCTTTCTACACAAAACTCTTGTTTAGCACCTGAAACAAAGTAAGCCCTCAGTAAAAATGTTTTCCATAAATGAATGTCCAGTGAGATGAGGTCAGTATCTGTTCCCTTCTTTAGATGGTATCCAGGTTTGAAAGCATTATGTATCCCAGAAAAGCCATGTTTTAATCCAGCTTTTCTGATCCAATCTTGTGGGATCAACCATTTCTTTTAATCCTTATTCAATAATACAGGTTGGAATCTTCTGATTAGATTATCTATGGAGCTGTGACACACTCAGTTGTGGATATTAGTTTACTGGAATCCTTTAAAAGAGTAAAAATTTTGGAGAGAGTGACCAGAAGTAGAGAGCCACAAGAGAGACATGGGAGAGCCACAAGAAATGCAGCCAGAGACATTTGGAGATAAAGAAGGAAAATGCTGCTGGCGATGCTTCATGAAATAAGAAGCCTGAGAGAAAGCTAGAAGACATGGCCATGTTCACCACTTGTCTTTCCAGTTGAGAGAGAAACCCTGAACGTCATAGGCCTTCTGGAACCAAGATATCTTTCCCTGGATGCCTTACATTGGACATTTCTATAGACTTGCTTTACTTTGGACATTATCATGTGCTTAGAACTGTAAATTTAAAATGTAATAAATTCCCCTATTTAAAAGCTTTTCCATTTCTGGTATATCACATTCCAGCAGCAAGCAAACTAGAACAGATGGTGCAGACTGCATGGCCCAGGTTGAGTACTTCAGTTACTTACAGTGTGTGCCATGTTTCCAGTGCCTAACCCAGGATAGCCTCACTGCCTCAGCCGCCTCTTTTCTATTTGCATCTCCTATGTCCTCCTCCCAAGGAGGGACACCAGACACTCATGCTGGGATCCTCAGTTCCAAATCACAAAACCTTTTTAATTTCAAGCTATGATGACTCTACAAAAAGCATCTATCTATATTTAAATAAAAACATGATATGCTGCCTTTTGCAGCCTGATGACCTATAAATAAGGACATAGCCAGTCTCAGAGGGGATACACATAACTTAGAGAGCCTTCAGCTCCTTCTTTCCTTTCTTTCTTCTTTTTTTTAATGAGAGCAGTTGTAGGTTTCCAGAAAAACAAGTACAGCATCCCCATATACTCTTCTCACACACAGTTTTCCCTAGTATTACCATCTTTACATTAGAGCAGTAACTTTGTTACAAGTGATGAAACAATATAATTATAATTGTACTGTTAACTTCATCTCACAGTTTACATCAGGGTTGTGCTCCTTCTCTCGCCTCCTAACTCGTCTCTCACCCAGCCAGGCCCCTCCCCACCAATCCAACCTGGGTGAGCCTCTTTACACGCAGGAGGTGAGGGCTGCCTGGTCCCCAGATCATGATTAGGAAGGAGAAAGGAAAGAATGAGTTGAACTGCTCTGCACAAGAACACAGGGCATACTCGAGGGTATTTTGTGGCAAGGTACAGCAAGAAGCCGAAAGCAGGGGAAAAGGGGAGAGATGGGAGAAGAATCTGGAAGGGGTGAGAAGGGCATGAGAAAAAAGGGCAGCACACAGACTCACCCAACAAGCCACTTCTGGACATAGGGAAATGATTGTGGGAGCAGGCATATTAATATTACAATTTGATAGTGCTGTCTTCACTGCATCATAATCCCACACCACGACCCTGAACATTCAAAGAAGTTCTGCTATACAACAGCCAGAGTTTAGCAACAGTCCTAGGAATGGACAGACACAGGCATGCACTGGATTAGGTGGGCTGGCAAGGAAAACAGCAGCCGGGGAACAGTTTCTAGAAGCAGCAAAGCCAAGCTTAAGTCTGAGAACCTGTAAAAAAACTGCTTTAGTCAATGAACAAAAGGACATAATGTTCAGAAACATTTTTTTGCAAATATTTTAGGCTTTCAGAAATTTTTCTGTAGGAAATCCCATCAGTGAGAACAGAGCATCCCAGTGCTGCCTGGAGCATCTGAGGTCTCTAATACAGAGAAAAGGTTTGATTTCCAAACCAGGTGCAGTGCTTCAGATAAGGGGTTTGGGGATCAACATTCTAATTTATTTAACCTCATAGCTGCCAAGGAAACAGGTCCCTTTGTCTGCTCTCTGGCCCAGGCTGGTATAATTCCTTTATATATAACCCTGATTTGCTTTCAGTCCATCAAAACACCACTCATGGGACTTTTAGCTAAATGGCAACTTTTCCCCGAAAATCTTTCATTAACTGTGTCTCTTCCTCTGTGTGACAAGGCACGCCATGGTTCTCCTTGTTGTAGCTGGTTAACAAACTTCGCTCTGTAAGTCACTGCTTATCCCTGTGGTTCTGGGCAGAGAAGATGAGCCCCGATAGTCTGCAGGAGCATCCTGGAGGGGAGAATGCCCCTTGGTACAATAGAAAGGCAAGGATGGCCCCAAAACCTGGACAACTTAGAGCTCTCTGGGTTATATAGACACAGAATATAGGCAATGACTATGAAGCCATGTAGCAGAGTAGGTAATAACAGATTTATGGGGTCAAGCAATCCTGGTCTCTAGTTGTGTTACCTGTCTATGCTTTTCTTATCTTTATTCCAAGGCATTTGTTTTTTCCTACCACAAATGGTGTCAAGAGGATTAAATGGGGGATAATGCACGTACGACACTTTTTCAGAGTGCCTGCCATACATCACCCACCCAACAGTGTTAACTATTACTGTTAGTAAAATACAAATGGCTAAGAACATAGCGTGGGAAGAATCATGAACACATCGGCTCTGTTACGATGGTAAGATTTAGGTGATTTTCTTTTATACTCTTTACTGCAGGTTTTCTCTTACTGTTATACTTACTCTTTTCTGCTGGGCTCACAATGAGACCACAAACCTTACCCTTCTGCAGATTTTCCCCTTACCCTTCTCAATGGCTTATAGGGTCCTCCACCGTCCGGCCCAGTCCCCTCTCTGACCTTCCCTCTTACCTTCCCCTTTTCCATTCCTCCACCTTTGCCACACGAGCTGTCTGACTATTCCTGGAAAGGCCAAGTTGCCCTCACTTCAGGCCATGTGCAGGTCCTGTCCCTCTGCCAGAGCCTGCTGCCTCAGGATGTCCACAGGGCTTCACCTCTCTGCTCGAATGTCACCTTGTCAGAGATGACCCCCCAACCACCACACACACGAACATGCGCACATACACACACGCTCATACACATATGTATGCACATACACACACACATATACACACACAGACGTGCTCACACACTCATACACATACACAGAGGCAAACACATATACACCCACAGATATACACATGTGCATAGGAACACACATATACTCATACCTACACATATGCATATATATAGACATACAGCTATGTACAGACATATGCACCCACATATACGCAGAGACATGCACACAAATATACATACACACATATGCACTCACACATACATACACACTCACAAACATGCATCCACCCATACACACACATACATATATCCACCCTCATGCACAACATAAATATACCAACCCACACAGGCACAAATAAATGCACAGATACCTACACACACACGCATACCTGCACAACCTGCACACATACACTCCCACAGAAATAGCAAACCCCTCACTCCCAGAAATAAAAGGATTCCAGCAATGAAAAAACTATAGTCTGAAATAAGCTCAATAGAGACACTGAAAGATACAAGAAGAAAGGCTGTCTGTTCTAGATATTTGGTAGCACTACTTGTTCCACTAAGAGCCCAGGTTTAATATCTATGTTATGGGGAACACAGAAAGATCATCCTTTCTTTGTTGCACTCATTTCAGAAATGGCCAAAGTATGAGTTGAGATGGAGGTGGAGCCAGGCAGAGCTACAGAAGACAGAAACAGTGATAAGAAATGTGGGTGAAAATAAATGTCCAGGTGAGAAGTGAGCAATGTACGGGAGGCACAGAGTCACCAGAGAAAAATGAGGAGAAAGAACGTGGAGGTTATCTGCAGAACTATCACAAGCAGCATCGCCTAGGACCTTGCCGGAAACAAAAATCCTTGGGCCTATCCAAAGACTTTTCCCTCTTCACCGAGTCCAGGAAAAATGTTCATCAAGGCCTGATGCATTTCCAAAAAATGGATCTCAGAGCTTTTCATGGTAGGTCCTAAAGCTAATTTACTGTCACTTGGTCATCTCCTCCACATCACCTGCTGGAGTTACCTGAAGGAATGGAGGAGAGAGTTCCCTCCACTGTCTACGGGAGCCTCAGCTGCCAGATATCTTCCTCCTGTCTGGTTCATATTTGGCACTCAGTAAACACCTGGTTCAAAAAATAAATATCCAAGAAGGTTTTTATCATTAAAAATTAACTGCAAGATTCAGTATTCCAATTTCTTCTGGAAAGAAATTTGCATCTGTAGTTTATAGTGGATTTGCAGAGAGACAGGGTTAGGGCTCTGAAAGCTTTGCCCCCATTTGTCCACAACAGCTCATGGCACACATCAGAGACCCTGAGGGTGCGACTCAAGACCAACACCTCACCTGGCATGAAATGGAAGGAAAGTGATTCTGAAAGAAGCAGCTTCTAGGTATAGATGACCCATAACCAAAAGAGGAGATGAGGGAAACATTATACAAGTCAAATAACAAAGAAAGACAGCGTACATGGAGACATTTTCCAAAGATGAATTAAGGAATAAATTCTTTCCTCAGCTAGCTTTAAGTTAGGTTAACTCAGAACCGAGTCTCTTAAGTGTCTGTTAGATCTTATTTTCTGAAGCCTGTGGGAAACCCTCCCCTGTCACTGCAGTCTGCACAGCATTGCGATCTGAGACTTCCCTGTGGCCTGGGCTGACACCACATGCGTCAATCTATGGGACTCCCCAACTTGAGTATTGACATAGCCACCCGATGGGAACTGTTGCTAATTGCCGCTCCTGTCTCACTTCTACTGGAGCCTTCTCACCTGAAGTCAGAGGAGTAGGCATCAGAGTCATATATCAATAAAGCCCCAAAATTGTTCATCAGTTTTCTCCACATTCTACAACTGACTATTCAGCTGAAGACACTGGCAGGCCACTCCTCTTGTCCTAGATAAGTAAATAAGCTTGGCAGAAATGAACAGATGGAGGAAAATTTAAAAGCAGCATGTGGGCGTTTTAGGCTCAAATCCCATTAACAGACAACAGGATTTATAACAGCAGCTCCCACACAGAATTTTGGAAAGTTTAAACTTGTGGGTAGTAGATTGGATTCACCCTCCCCCAAATTACCTGCATTGCATTCAGAGACATATTTCTGCATCTGAGTGGAAGCTCTTTCTTCAAATTAAAGAGCCTGCACTGCCCGGGCAGATAGTGGTATTGGTAACTACACACCAGTTGGTATTGCTCATACTGCTTCTTAGTTCTCTTTCTCTCCCAGAGGAGTTGTGTCAGGTTCTGAGGGGATGGTGGTTGGTTGCAGTAGATGGGAACCTGAGCTCAGAGGAAAGAAGAATATAAGAGTGAATGCTCTTGGTAACCTAAAGTCTTACAAAACAAGAAACCTAGACCAAAGTTAATGTCAGAATATTCAGAGATTCCATCTCATGCCATATCAAAGGCATCAACGCAGTCCATTATCCATCCAGCAAAAGAAATGGTGGGGACCACTGGGGGCAGTCAGGAAGTAGGTGGGAGAAATCTAAGTGTCCCTGAATGAGAGGGCTGGACTCCCAAGGGAGCTGTGGACAGGAAGCCACTGTTAGTGAGATCCAGAGGACATGGTTTACTCCCTCAGTCTGGTAGGGACAGTGGAAACCTGAATTACTATAAATATCAATCCTAAATTTTGAAGGAAGCCTCTTGAAAAGTTCATGGACTATCCTGAAACTGTTGTAAGACTCAGGGATTAAACCCATAGAAACATTGAGTCACCAGAAGGGTCACCTCCAGCCCCCTACTTAGGCACAATGCTCAGAATCTCACACATGTCCCGCTGAATCATTGGTCTCAAGAAATCCAGAGATGAGCAGAAGAGCTTTATAACCAGCTAAAGTGGCCACTAGAGCTCAGTCATCTGGATCCAGGTTCCAGGTTTATTTTTCTCACCATTTTATCCCTAGAGCTCAATAAGTATATGTTGACTAACTCTGGACTAATGAAGAGTCCAGAAGAATGGCTAGAAGGCATTATTTCATTATTTATTAAGAAAGGACTGACTGAATGAATCAACCAATCAATTAGTCAATAACATTCAGTAAGAGGAAGGAGTGTAGGACATTCCTTCAAGTAAGGAAACATTCAGTATGAAGAAATGGCCTCAACCCTAGTGGTACAGCATAAGACCCAAAAAATGCTGACAGAAGTTGCTTGGGGCTGGTTGGGGACATCGACCTGGACAAGAAACCTTAGCGAAAGTGGATAAACCAGAAGCTGCACAGCAATATTTGTAAAATACATATTTCTCCATTCGAGTGGCTCAAGGTAAAGCAGGAAGTGTTTTGAGAGGTTTGGCTTGCTGAACAGGCTCTCTCAAGAGACTCCAGATACCATTTATAGCCATTTGTGGGTTTAGTAAGACTGATTGATATTATTCAAGAATTCAGAGTGTGCATGTGTTGCATAAATGATATTGAGTCCTGAAGACAACTTGATCCTGGAAGGAATCTTCACTCACTGCGCTCCCTCTCCCACACACATATGAACAATTGATGAGGCTATATTCACCCCAAAAACCTAGCACATGGTAGCCCTAAGCATATTATATATTGGGTGATTAATGGGAGTGTCTAATATTCATTACATAGTCTTGGTTTCCTACTTATTTAGGTATCATGATCAGTCTCAGTAGGATGCAGATAGACAAGTGACCCATCAACACGTATTCATCTCAGTGAGTTCAGTGAGGCCATTGTCTTCGACTCAAAAAGGAGTGTTTTCTAGTTCCCAACATCTGCTCAATCACAGGCATAAATGTGGTACCACAGACTTGGGTTCTAGGGCAGAACACATCCTGGAAGTAAAGTACTTTCCATATGGGCCTAAGAAAAAGGCTTGTGCAGCCCTGTTTGAGACAGTGTAGGCACTCAGAATCTCTGGCAATCCAGGGTAAGACAGAGTCCCAAGAAGGACTAGATTCCTGCCTCATTAGGGGTGGGAGCTGTGGAAGAATTGGCTTTTGTGGCTGTGGTTTTGAAATGAATTTTTGATGAGCGAGATCTTATTTTACTTATCCAGCAAGCAAGGATGAAACTCTGGATTCAGAGTCTAAAATATTTTTCTGACTAGTGAGAGAATTGACCAGCTGATATTATACAGGACCATAAAATCCTGGACAGAAGTGTAGTTACTAGTGAGAAAATTCAATTTCCTATGACAGAATTTATAAGTGTAAATTAACAAGTAAAATTTCCCTTAACAGCTACATTTAAATAAGCTTTGAGGTTTACTCAGGCTGGAGATTTTAGGTTCCAACCTTGGCCAATAATTAAAAACAAACAAACAAATAAGCAATCAATCAAGTAGAGGTCAGCTCCCTTCCAGGGGATTTCATGTCCTTCCTTAATCAACATTTAAGAAGAACTGTCTTAATATAGCTACTATAATTATTACATATATAAATTTAAACCTAAAAAAGCAAAGCTGCTTCCCTTGGCTCAGATTGTCCATTAAATTTTTAATGACCAGCAAATATAAGCACTGCTTAACTTCAACTTTCCTATCTTATTGCGATATGGCAATGCTTAAACCTACACATTGGATTCTTGATAAACTTTGTTTTATCCACAAAGTTTGTTCTGTTTCAAGATTTTACCACATCAAACCCATCTTAACCTTGGTTCCCTCCCCTACCCTACTTTTATCCAAGAATGCAAAAAAATGTAATTTTAAGTTTATCATTTTACTTCCATAGGGTTCAAGCTAGTTTTAATTTCATTTGGGAAAATGAAGGAGACAGGCTAATATCTACACCCTGAGGCATACCTGTTATTTTAAATATAGGTGAGCTATAATACTTATCAGTCTTAGACCCTCTTGGAATGACTTTGTGGGAAAATCTCTACTCCATTTCCAAGTGGTTGCAGAAGAGCTGAGAAAGAAGCTGAGGCATCCAGCAATGGTCTATGAAATGCTCTGGCTCCCCTACCCAGGAGCATGTGCCCACAAGTAAAAGAACAAGCTTAAATCAGAATAATGGAGCTCTGCTGGAAAAATGTCGGCACTCATTGATACGGTGGTCACGAGTGGCTTCCCTAGTGACTATGACTTCACATGAAGGGAAGCCCCAGGCTCCACCAGCTTCTTATCCATTTGCCTGCTATCCATTTCCCTGTTACCCAACTCAAGGTTTGACTACTTGCCTCTCCTTTGAAATTCCCACTCAGATCCAAAAGACTCTAAGTTCTGGAATCATAAAAAGCACAGGGTATGAAAGTCAGCTTCAAGTGTTTCATGCATTCTAATCCATGCAGAATCCCTCCCAGAACTGCTGCCTCAACCTCTAATTCCAGGGAGAAGAAAGGGGGCCTAGGCCTGGAGACATTGAGACTATCAAGATGAAAGTGTCAAGTGCTCAGGGCGGGCCACGGTGGCTCAGCAGGCAGGAATGCTTGCCTGCTATGCCAGAGGACCCGGTTTCGATTTCCGGTGCCTGCCCATGAAAAAAAAAAAAAAGCGTCAAGTGCTCACAAAATGTGATTTTTACCTACAGGCCAGTGGCCAAAGAAATTAAGAAATTGCCTGAGTGCTGAAGTCTACCTAAATATGACAGTGATAAAAATGGCTGCTACAGACCCCATGCAGCTTGGCTTACATCTGATCCATCTGCTGGGCCACTCATCCTAATCAAAAGCTATTTAGCCTCGGTGGAAGGCTACCACCAAGCTCAAGCTGACCTGCCAGGGCCCACAGCTGCTCAGCTGATAATGCCACACCAGGGTCTGGTGGCCTCCCCTGTACCGGGTGGCATGGCACAAGCTGAGTGGGCTTGGCAGGCTGGAGACCAGCTAGGTCTCATGTAGGGGCCATCAAAGGACTTTGCCTTCCTTTTCCCTTTAGCTTCAAAAGAAACTTAAGCTGCAAATCCAAACAATGTAGAAAACAGGGAATTTAGCACCGTTTCCTGCCCAAACTGAACATAGGGTCCTCCTTAAAGGATAGTACTGAAAGAGCCGGAGTTTGAAAATTTCTGCAGGGATCCCAGCAAAACATCCAGTGCATTTTTATGAGAACAGATAACTGAAACTTTCTTTCTGCACTTATGGCATTCAAATAGAGGTGGCACTTGGCACCAGGCAAACAAACGTAACAGAAAATGAGTAATGAAGCAAATTGAGTACATATTTCCTTTTAAAATTTTAAAAGAGATGGCATGTGTGTGTGTGTGTATGTGTGTATACACATTCTGGGTATAATTTGACTTGAGGAACCATTGTGTTCCTGAGATACTTTGTTAATAGAAGAACCTCTCTCCTCTAGGTGCCATTAGTTCCCAAATAGCAAAGGCTTATATCCTAGTCTACCAGGGCTGCTGAAACAAACAGCACAGACTATTTGGTTTTAACAAGAGAGTTTATTGCTTCACAGTTTTGGAGACCAGAGGTCTAAAATCAAGGTGTTGCCAGGGCCTGCTTCCTCTCAAGTCTGTAGAGTTTCAGTAATGGCTTCGGGGGATCCATAACGCCATCTCTGCCTCATCACAGTGTGTCTGTCTCCCCATCTGTCTCCTGCTCTGTGTCTAGATCCCATCTGCTTAAAAGGACTCCAGGCATATTGGATTAAGCCCACCCTGACTCAGTTTGGCCTCATGTAAAAATGGGATCTCCAAAGGTCCCATTTACAAATGGGTTCACACCCACAGGACTGGGGGGTTGGACTTGAGCATGTCTTTGTAGGGGATAGACTCAATCCATGTCAGGGGATTTTGACTGAAATACCAGATATTTATTGAGTGCCCAGCATGTCAAAGTGCCTTACTGGTATGCCACTACCCCATATGTTTCCTCTTGATCTCAGCAAGCAGGTGAGGAAGGTACAAGAGACCACTGCAAGTTCCTCATTATAAAGTGAGATGCACTAGGTGCCCTGTGACTCATTCAAAATCAGGACTTACAGAACCAGGTCCAGGTCCATTTTTCTCATTCTCTTCCTAGGACTTCCTGCCATGCCAAGTGGTCTTCCCAAAAGATTTTGGAATTCATCTGGGAAGAAAAGACAGGCAGAAAAGAACTAATTCAAAGTATCATGTAAAATATGTTTCATGAACAGCACAGTTAATACAAAGCCAAAGAAAGTCAGAAAAGGAAAAGTTGCTGTGTGACTAAAATGATTGAGAGGAAATTCATGGAGACCACAGAACATGAGTTTGGGACTTCATTGGTTTCAAGATGTAAAGGAGCTATTTCAGCCAGTCTGGCTATAAAGGGCAACTTGTAGGAGAATAATCTGGGGAAGGTCAGTTATTGAGATAGGAAAATAGTTATAAAAAATGGGAATCACAAACAGTTTGAGTAGAGGAAAGGTATGAGATCTTTAGGAACATTTTAACCCATTGAGAGCCATTTTACCCCCCTATTTTTTCCCTCTGGAAATTCCATGATTCTATAGTCTCTGAAACACAATTAGGGTGGAGAGTTGACTAGAGGTATGGACAACACCTACACATGTCCCATTAAGTCTAGTACAAGGTAATGAGGTCTGAACTAGGTGGGCCAGTGAATGGAAAGCAGAGACAGTACATTGAGGAATGACAGTTCTCAGGGTTTGTAAATGGATTGTACGTATGAGTCAGGGTAATTGAGATCAACACTGCCCTTAGTTCCAACCCATGCTCTGCCGCTAATTATCTGTGTGATTTTGGATAAATCAATTCAGTTCTAAGAGAATGTTGTATGAGGTATTATAACCCTTGGAGCTGAATATCTTTTCTTCATGGCACTAAATTTCCTTTCAACAACATCTCTTGACCCATGATATCTTCACTTTGCTTACATTTTTCATCAAATGAGAATGATGATGAACTCATTAAGGTTATCTTGGTTGAAATGAGGAGAGTAAAATTATTGTTAATAATCAGCACCACATATTTAATTAAAGTTATCGTTAAGTAATTAACACCCCATATTTAGAGGTAATATGCTACATTCATAATCAAATCAGTTACTAACTTTCTCTCCCAGTCCATCAGCACCTCCTGATGTCTATCCCTCTCTCCACAGCTGATTATCTGAGTTTCTCCCTTCTCTCTCATTGGATTCTCTTGCACCCTGTCTCTTATACAAGGATGAGGTTTAGGAGGAACTGGGTGCAAGACAATACACTTCTACTTTTTCTGCTCCTAAGCACAAAGGGAAAAAGCTGCCAAAAATGAAGATTGAACAGTTGGTCTACAAAGTCATGGTCTACTACTCAAAAGGGTCCTCAACCTTGCCAAGCAAAATTATTGGCCAGTTCCTACTTATTGGTCAGTTCTCTCTTTTTTTTCACTGACAATTCCAAATGACAGTCTCCAACACTAACAAACTTGGTAACATCCACCCTCCTCCTGAAACTCTCCATCTTCTCTTCTGCAGACAGCCTCTCTTGCTTCTAGCACTCATGGCTCTCTAAATGCCAGAAACCATGGGAAGGGGGTGAGTGGTTAGGACAAAGTTTAACAAAGCCTTGTCTGTGGGTTTAACTCCTTCTAGTCTTGTTCCATAATACTCAGTTCCCACCACAACAACAGCCACCAACTTAGAATTGCACTGGACTTTCCACGAGGGACACACCATGACCCAGTCAGGGCAGGCAGCACAGGACTCCCTACTATAGAAAAGCAACTCAGAATAAATGCTGGGTCAATAGTAAAACTAAAGTCTTGCTATTATTAAACAACAGTTGTGGGTTTACCTCTATTGAGCTTGTACCAAGTTAGGCACTATTCTAATTGTCTCATGCCTACTAACTAATTTAATTCTTCTGATGAGTCTATGGGACTGCTACCATGAGTGTGTCCAGTTTACAGGCAAGCAAGCTGAGCTCAGAGGGTCACTCATTAGCCTGGGTTCTCACCACCCAAGGGCAGAGCACCTCGGGGATGTCTTTGCATATAGAGCAGTGTAAAGCTGAGTCACGGGACAAGAATCACACCCGGATAGCCTTTGGTCCCCCAACCCTGACCTTCTGGGACCTCCCAAATCCAGTTTTGCAATGCTGTGATTTACAAACCAGGTTTGCCCCGTTGACCAAGATTTTTTTTTATGTTTGCATGGTACCCTCCTGCTAAAGTCTGGATGCCTGGCCTGCCTTGTATAACCAGAAAAGTACCAACATTGGTGTATTTCCTGAGCCAGACTGAAGGACAGTGAAAAATGTACCCCATATTTTAAATACCCTTTTCCTCCTGCAGCAGATTCAATGACAAAGCAGGCTCCAGAGCTGCCAAGGAGTCAAAGCTGCCTCTTGTTCTTATATTTAAATTTAATTTAACCATAGTATTGCTCTGCATGTCAACAGTTCAGGACAAATTGATGGGTTCTAGTTTAACTATTTAACTGTGCCATCGGTAATATGTTCAACCATGCATTAAATTAAAAATGACACTTGGAAATATGTATATCCTGGACCCCAGTTCTGTGCACCAAATAGGAAAAGATTTAAAATGCTGTCTAGTAGAGGATTACCACTGAAGAAGCATGAATCTCATTACCGCGGGCTGCACTGAACACATTTGCAAAGCTCCATTTAAAAGGCTCGCTGAGGGAGCAGCCTGGCTATCTGGCTGGCTAAACATTTCCATTTGCCTTCTGCAAGAGAAAAGGCAGATGCTGCAAAGCAAAGAGGCTGTCAGTGCACCCACCTGCCCACACCCACCTTGATCCTGGGCTCATATCGCCTGCCCCAGCTGTCCTCTGCTCCCAACACCACATGGTGTAACCCTTCCTACAGACACGAACCAACCCATACACCAGCACAGACAATGAGGTCCCTGCAGTAGTTACCACCTAGTAAGTGCCCACTCTGTGCTGGCCACTTCCCCAGCACTGCTCACAATAACCCATTAAACAGCCCTGTGAAGTGCAGTTTTTGTTATCCCACTTTGGCATCCACAGGTATGGATGCTCAGAGAGGGCAGGTGCATCTTTCAAGGCAGCACAGAGATTAATGGCAGAGGCAGGATTCCAGTCCAGGTCTAACTCCGAAGCCAAGGCTCTTATCCATGTGACACACAGCTACTTAAGCCACTTCTCCTGAAAATGTCCCATCAACCAAGCACCTGTCCACCTATTTTAGTTCCCTAGCTGCTAAAACAAATACCACATCATGGGTTGGCTTAACAACAGGAATCTATTGGCTCATGGTTTCAGCAGCTAGAAGGCTTGCTTTTTGCTGGGGTTGTATCATCTGGCTGGTGGGCAATTTGCAGGGCTCTTTGGCTTTTCCGTCACATGGCAATGCATATGGAGGCATCTTCTCTTTTCTCACCTGCGTTCCCTTGACTTTGGCTTCTGGCTGCTTCCTGTGGCGTCTCTCTCCATCTGACTTTCACTCTGCTAATAAAGGACTCAGATAATCCAGATTAAATAGGCTAACCCCATTCATTTGGGCCACACCTTAACTGAAGTAACACCTTGAAGAAATCTTATTTACAATTTTCACACTCACCAGAATGTGAAAAAGATCAACAACATGTCCAACCAGAGGTACACAATTCAAACTACCCCAGTACCATCCAAGCACACAGATAAGCCTGTGGTACCTCCCAGGTGAAAACTGCAAAATAAGGAGCATTTATGTGGGATTCTCCAAGATTGTTTTGGCATGACCTTTCCCTCCAGTGACAAGTGAGTTTTCTGCTACCACAATGTGGACTCCATAGGGCAAGGAACAGTGTTATTTATCTTGATAAACTTACTACATTAAATGAACATTTAGATAAACAAGCAAGCAAAACAGTATACATAGAAAGAAGGTAAAGATAAATGATGTAAAACCCCAATAGCAGCTGCCATGGAACTACTTAGTCTCCCTGCTTCTCCTTATTGGGTCACTTGGCTTTCACAAAGGCAAATACAAATAAGCATTATAGTTCCGTAAAAAGTTCAATGCATGATGCCATCAAGACCACTGTTCCTGAAGCAATCATATCTTGGGGGAAGGGAACACACATCAAATCTAATACATGTTTTCTATCCACCTGACTCACTTCTGCCCATTTGTCTCACATTTTCTATGCTTCATCCTACCTCCATCCTACCTACCTACCTTCTAATGATAGGCTGGCAATTTCTTTTCTAAAGAGATTTTCTACAGCCACCCAGTTTTGCATTTGTTTAGTACATGCCCTGCTGAGATAGGTCCATTAGTGGAAGTTTTACCATGGCCTGACCTTGCCCTGGTCTGGGTTGAGTTGGGGTTTGGCTGTGGAAGGGTAGCAGCAGGTGAAGCTGAAATTAATCTGATTTCACAGTCAGCTTCTGGGTGTGTTTGTGTCTGTTGCCTTAATGGGCTGCAGGCTGCCAGGCTGTCTTCCAGAATCTTCTGTCAAGGTTGAAGGATACGGCTGGCAGCCTGGTGGGAGCCACATCCCTGATGCTCAGCAGTCACTGCCGGTCAGTTCTTCTGCAATGCCAGGCAGATTTGCCCGGAAGCCTTCAGATTCCCCCAGTTTCCCTTTTAATTTTAAAAATAAAGGAACTATTAAATATGGATTGCGTTTGTCCAATCTGATTGAAAGTGAGCATTTTCATAATCCTCATTGCCGATGGAGCTAAATTTTGGTGTCTTGCCCGTGTGAGCAGAAGACTCCACATGCAGAATTTTCACTCCAAGCTAAGGGCAGAGCAGACTCCATGAGAGCAGTGGACCACAAGGAGGGAGTCTTTTGGGTCAGGTGGAAATTATCCCATCTTAGAGTCTAAAAGAAAGATACAGGTGCTATTATTATTTTTGTAAATAGCAATTATTTATTGAATATCAGCTGTGTTCCAAACTTCCTGCTAAGCCCTTTAAGTAGCTCTATTATTGTTCCCATATTGCAGAAGAGAAAACCTAGAGTGCACCCAGGGCTGCCTTCTTGGAAATGAAGGAGCAGGGCTGGAATTCTAATCCAGCCATTTGATCCAGTCCCCTCATGATTTCCTGCCAGTGGAATGGGCTCCACTCTTGTGTCTGAGGTCTAGTCAGACTCTCTTTCTTGTGCTCCCTAACTTCTATCCTTTTCTGGTTTAGATTCCCTTTGTGCTTTTCAAAAAATGCGATGATCACTATGCTTTTTCAGTATACATCAAATAAAATAACCCCCAAAAGGCAAAAATGGCAATGTATTTTAACAACATTTATAAACAAGTTTGTATAGAATGTCTTACAATACACTATGGGAACACAACGTATGTGAGTCACATTACCTGGTCAAGATGCAAACTTGGGGCACACGTGAATCCTCGGCTCCCTTGAGCTAGCCTAGAAATCCACAGCCCACGTTGATTCCTGCTACTGCTCCTTGGCCCGTTGGCACCCAAAATAGATGGCGTTAAGGTTGAATAAGCAGTCTGCTTTAAAAATAACAGCACAACAACAGTAAAAATGAAATACATTTCCATGTTTAAATAAAGGGGCAACTTAAGGAGACATCAAGCCCATTTTCAATTTCCTTCTTAGGGACAGGCCTGAAGTCAGCCTGCAGAAGGATTAGAAGATTCCTTGGCTGTGAGAGAGTGTTTCCTGAGCCCCAAAGAGGGGACCCCATCCAGGAAGACCCACAGCTCTGCAGTCTCTTCTGGATTCTGGGTCATGTTGTTGGGTTTTGTTGTTTTTGCTGGAACACCAGAAATTTGCCTGGTACACCCTCATCAAACTAGCACCCTCAGCGAGAGGACACCAGACAGATATTTCCCCTCTTTCAGATCCAACCAGCCACAGATCAGCTCTAAGAGCAAACCATCTTCTTACTTGCTATGCTTCTCTTGGCACAGTGACTTTCCTTCTGAGTTTCTCGGTCTCAGATGGCTGCAGGGGAGTTGGGCAATCTGCCACCACAAGCCAGTCTGACGAAAACACACAGATCCAGCAGCCTTCCTTCTGCCAATTACACTGGGTTCTGTCATTATTAAGATGAGTTTTGAATAATTCCTGGCATCACAGGAATAGCTACTTTTCAAGCAGTCTCTGAATTATAGGGAGTTCCCCCGAGGGAAAAGCACTCCTCTGTTGGGTGGGAGTTTATGCTGAAATCAATAGAGTAAGAAAGTTCATTCCAAATTTATCTGATCAGAGCCACGAATCTAACCCCATTTTACCACCACCGCTGCTTACCCAGGCAGAGGAAACTAATGAAACGTTGCATGTACAGCATGGCAGCGTCCCTGTGCAGGCTCCATTAATTCATGCCTCTGTGTTTGGGTAGGGTTTATTCTATGGGATCCTGTGTTCCATACCACAAACCCTGCTAAATTTTCATCAGGGAGGACATTTCTTCCCCCATCCTTCTCACCTCCAATTCTCACGCAGGAGAGGAGCAACTCAGATTCTGAATCTGCCTCCGTAAACAGAACCAGAGTATTGATCAAACCTTGACTTTCCAGGCACTCAGATGGGAGAGGTCCCAGAAAAACACAGCGTGACTGTGGGAAGGACACTGGTTCTTGTTACTTTCACCATGTTCTTTTCTCTAAAGAGTTTTAGGGAGGGCCTTGATGTGTTCATCTCCACAAACTTTCCATGAGACTAAGAGGAACAAAATGTTCATGGCTGTTTTTCACTTAGGCAGGTCCAAGGCCCAGAGATTTTAAGTCACTTGTGCTCAAACAGGTCAGTAGGCAAAGCCACATACAGCTGACATTTCATCACTCATCTTCCTGCCAGACTTTTCCTGAGGGTGGAAGGAAAAGACTCACAATCTGGGCTCCAAACTGAAAGAACAAGGAATCCAGCCTGGATTGAGAAGTTGTTTTGAAAAAGGACTCACAGCATGGATGGGCGTGACATGGCTCTGGATATTGGATGTAGAATAGTAACTGTTTTAATCAACACATGCGTGCTCTGTAAACCTCAGTTTTCCTTGCCCAGAAATAAAATGATGATAATATCTTCATTATACAGTTGTTATGAGGATGAAATAACACATGGAAAGTCTGGAAGCAACACGCTTTTGTCCTCCACCACAGATTTAGCTGAGGGTACAGTCACTTTGCTTTAATGGCCCTTATAAACCCTTGATTCTCGCTGTTTAATTGTGGATCAAGGTCACAAGGAAAGAAGAGTGGCCCCGACTGGATTCCAACCCTTACTGCTCTCTCAAATGTTTTAGTTGGTCAGAAACTCTTCTTGAGACCCCTCTCCAATCAATCCCAGATTGATCTCATGGGACTTGCTCATTTTTCTGCCTTCAGTTTGGTCCCACTTCTGTCCCCATTTGCCTCTCTCCTCCATGCACACAACATCACCTCCATTCTCTCCACCTCCAAAAATCTATTCATGTAGCTTGTGCTGGTTTGAAAGGATGTATGCCCCCTAAGAAAAGCCATGTTTTAATATAAATCCCATTTCATAAAGGTAGAATAATCTCTATTCAATGCTGTGTGTTTGAAACTGTAATCAGATCATCTCCCTGAATGATGGGATTTAGTCAAGAGTGGTTGTTAAACTGGATTAAGGGACGACATGTCTCCACCCATTTGGGTGGGTCTTGATTGGTTTACTGGAGTCCTATAAAAGAGGAAACATTTTGGAGAATAAGAGATTCAGAGAGAGCAGAACGATGTAGCCATGAGATGCAGAGAGTCCACGAGCCAGCAACCTTTGGAGATGAAGAAGGAAAATGCCTCCCAGGGAGCTTCATGGAACCAGAAGCCAGGAGAGAAAACTAGCAGAGGATGACGCCATGTTCACCATGTGCCCTTCCAGCTGAGAGAGAAGTCCTGACTGTGTTTTCCATGTGCCTTCTCACTTGAGAGAGAAACCCTGAACTTCATCGGCCTTCTTGAATCAAGGTATCTTTCCCTGGATGCCTTAAATTGGACATGTCTATAGACTTGTTTTGATTGGGACATTTTCTCAGCCTTAGAACTGTACACTTGCAACTCATTAAATTCTCCCTTGTTAAAAGCCATTCCATTTCTGGTAAATTGCATTCCAGCAGCTAGCAAACTAGAACATAGCTTTTGCCCTTTTTCTGCCTCAAACAAAAAGGGGAGCAGGAGAGGAGAAGATGCTGAGGCAAAAGGGTTGAGGAAGCTGTGGACACCACACATTAATAATTTTTATACCACCTCATAGAGTTAAAACACAAGCTTTTTTATTTTCTCAAGCATTATTTTGATGTATATCATTTTTAAATTTCCCATGAGTTTATATAAAACATTTTATATGGTCCATAAATTGTGATATTAGCCCTTGGATGGCATGGGAAATGTTATAATTTTTTCTGGCCATCAAAATCATAACTAGCATCATTGCCAGCACAGTATAATTTATAACCCTCCCTGGATTTTGCTTCATTCCAATTCTTATTTATATTTTAATACTCATTTAACCAAAAACTCCTTTTTTTAACCTAACTGAAATCATATTTTTCATGCTTGACATAACCGCACTGAATTCTACAGTGTTAGCCTATTTCTGCAGATTATTGTAAAATAAGAGTTGTCATTATTGAATATACTCACACCATAGGAAAAGCTTGAAGGCTGGAACAATAATAAAAAATATGGAACAATAATAAAAAATATAGATTTATTAATTATCAATATTTACTGACGAGGGAGAGGATGACAATAGACAGTTATAGATGACTCTAAATAACCAAAAATAGAAGAAATTACATTTCAAGAAAACCAATATCCTACTATTGTTTTTAAATTATAAGATTAGATGGATGAAAATAAATAAATAAATAAAAATTAGATGGAGAAAATATCTGAATCCTCTTGCCCGACTTCTTGATCCTCTTTGCTTTAGCATTTTGATGGTTTTCTTCATTTCCATGTGTATTAGTCAGGTTTCTCTAGAAGATATCTGTAAATATTATGCGATTTTATAAAAGTGTCTCACAGAACTGTGGGGATGCATGAGTCCAAATTCCATGGGGCAGGCTGCAAGCTGACAATTCTGATAAATTCATGTTTTCCATGAATTTCCCAGGAGAAGCTGGCTGGCTGAACTAGAGATGAAAGTTCTCTCTTCTCTCTGCTGAAAAAGTCATAACTACCTTTTTTAAAGCCTTCAACTGATTGAATTAAATGTATCTCATTGCTAAAGACAATCTCCTTAGTTGATTGTAGACATAATCAGCCATAGATGCAATCAACTTACTGATAACTAAAGTCCATGAAATGTCCTCACACTAACAGATAGGCTAGTGCTTGCCTGACCAGACAACTGGGCACCAACACCTGGCTAAGTTGACACATGAGCCTAACCATCAGAGTCCACCCCTTGTCAACTTGACAGCTATAAACATCACCTTAAACCATGCTCAATCTCTACATAAAAAATAATAACAGACATATTTTTCACCTAACAATACTGAACTCTCCTGTGTACAACTGGAAACACACCAAATCTTTTCAAAATTGGGTGCAAGTCCTTGGGTAATATTCACTCTTTAACTTGATATCCTATAACTTAAATACTACAACATGATCAATACAACTTTTATCATAAGATAAGGGGTAAGTTAGAGAAGAAAACAAAGATATTCACTTTATGTACAAATACAAACATACTCAGAACAAAACAAGGAATAAATATTCAAATAATTACAATCCTTGTGTCTATGACTGGTCACATGCTCATAATTTGTATTTATCACTACCTTCTTCCACTATCCATTCCATGGATTAATTGTGGATCAAGGTCACAAAGAAAGAAGAGTGGCCCCGACTGGATTCCAATCCTTACTGCTCTCTCAAATGTTTTAGTTGGTCAGAAACTCTTCTTGAGACCCCTCTCCAATCAATCCCAGATTGATCTCATGGAACTTGCTCATTTTTTCTGCCTTCATTTTGGTCCCACTTCTGTCCCCACTTGCCTCTCTCCTCCATGCACACAACATCACCTCCACTCTTTCCACCTCCAAAAATCTATTCATGTAGCTTTTGCCCTTTTTTTGGCCTCAAACAAAAAGGGGAGCAGGAGAGCTTCCTGCTTCAGCTGGCCATGGTTCTTTTCCTTATGGGGTGAACAAAACCCTAATTCCCAAAGTTTCTGGGCCATTGGTAGTCCTGCCTAGATTGCGTCAGTGCAATTTTCCATTGATTTCAATCAGTGCACATGGTAGTACTGAGAGATGCCCTAGGGGATCTCCTGTATTCCAGGAAAACTTTTCTTTACCTCCATTGGGTAGTTGCAGCCCCATTTTCCCTTGAAAGTCAGGATCAATCTCCCCAGCCAATGTAGTAATCCTTTCTCTGTCTGTTGATTCAGTTATGAGAAGCCCAAAGTGGCTGGGTGGCAGTTTTAACTTCCAGTTCAATGGAATTATTGCTGTGTGTCCCAGTGGAAGCACTCCCATTTTTGGAATTAAGACCTGTAGACCAGCAGAGCTTAAGACTGTAAGGACAGAAAGCAAAATTTTTTCTAGTGAATAACTAGAGATGATTGTGTTTGGTGCCATTCCCATTTTGACCCCTTGATTACTGGACCCATGAATCCTACCTATGGGAGAAACAGCACCATAGAATCAGTTCTTATTCAGAGCACACACAGCCTCCTAAAGAACATTTCCCTAGCCCTGCAAAGTAGAGCCACCTAGTTGGAACAGTAATTAAGTCATCAAAAGACCATTCTACCATTCTATCAATGCAACTCCTCTGGATGACAGGGACATGGTAAAGACAGAGAATTCAATGAACATGTGCCCATTCCTGCACTTGACTTGCTGTGAAGTGAGTTCCTTGATCAGAAACAATGTTGTGTGGAATACCATGATGGTGAGTAAGGCATTCTGTGAATGCACAGATGTTAGTTTGAACAGAAACATCGTATTCAGGGAAGGCAAACCCGTATCAGGAGTATATGTCTATTCCAGTTAGAATAAATCATTGCCCCTTCCATGATGGAAGTGGTCTAATATAATCAAACTGCCACCAGGTAGTAGGCTTATCACCTTGGGGAACGGTGCAATATCAGGGACTAAGTATGGGTTTCTGCTGCTGGCAGAATGGACATTCAACAGTGGCTGTAGCCAGGTCAGCCTTGGTGAGTTGAAGTCCATATTGCTGAACCCATGCACAATCTCCATCCCTACCATCATGACTACTTTGCTCATGAACCCATTGGACAATCACAGGAGTAGCTAGGGAAAGAGGCTGACTGGTGTCTACAGAATGGGTCTTTCTATCAACTTGGCTATTAAAATCTTCCTCTGTTGACGTCACCCTCTAATGAGTATCCACATGAGACACAAATATTTTCATGTTTTTTGCCCACTCAGAAAGGTCAATACACATACCTCTTCCCCAGACCTCTTTATCATCAATTTTCCAATCATGTTCCTTCCAAGTCCTTGACCATCAGACAAACTATTGACAACAGCCCATGACTCAGTGTACAAACACACCTCTGGCAAATTATCTTTCCAAGCAAAATGAACAACTAGATGCACTGCTCAGAGTACCACCCACTGGGAGGATTTCCCCTCAAGACTGTCCTTCAGGAACATCTCAGAAAGGGGCAGCAGTACTGCAGCTGTCCACTGTCGGGTGGTAGCTACATATCATGCAGAACCATCTGTAAACCAGGCCCAAGTTTTCTCTTCCTCAGTCAACGGATTGTGGTATAGACATCACACTACTCTCACATCATTGCCATGAAAGCCTCATCTCCCTGCCCATCCACAGTCTTCCACTTTATCTCGTGTCTTCCTCCCTGGACCTCTGGTAGACAACTACCTCCTTTTTGTCTGCCTCTCTCATTCTCTTCCCCTTAAATGGATCTTGCCTCCCAAACAGACACTAAAAGCTCAAATATAAAATCCAGTTACATTTTCACCTAAAACTCTTTGCTTATAACACTAAGCAGGAAACCCAGTCATCTTAGGATCTATAAGATGAAGCAAGAATGTTACAGCTTTGAGTTGAGAAAAAGAAAAAGAAAGTTGAAGCCAAGTTGGAGACTATGTCTTTACAATAACTCTTGGCATCAACCAAGAGGCTGGAATACAGACATCAAGGGATCTCAAGTCTCCAATGTTGACTTTGTCTAGCTTGTCCTTTATTTCTTATGTAACTTGAAGGGCAGCAGTCCATCTCTCACAAAATTAGAGCATCTTTAAGTACAAATCCCTTTATTATTCTCATTTCCTTTTCCTGTTTGGCTAAAAATGGTACAATTATCCCAACTTCTGAGTCACCTTCAGTGGGTAGTTTGTTAAAAGTCTCTAGAAACAGGACAGCTCCATGTCAGCAAGTGCCATGAGCCAAAGCAGAATCACACAGATGTCCTTGAAACAAAACCAGGAAAAACAAAAACAATCAAAGATTATTTTTGAGTCACAGGATTACAGCAATTTAGAAAATATTCTTAATGTTTATTTGGATGCTCCTATTTTTCCTAAAGGGACATATATAATAAGAAAATTGCACATAATTTTATGACAGTTTATATAATATCTTCAGTTCTTGCATGATAGACATTTGTGCTTTTTTTTATCACTATTCTATTCTAAACTAGATAGTATTTTATTTAAATTAGTAACTGGATTGTTACATCTATTGACAAATGAACCACTACTTGCTTCTGAGACTTTCTCATGCATCCTGAGGGAGCATTACCTGTCATTCAGAGATACAGCCAGGGTTTTTATCAAGGGCTTTTGGAGGGTCCATTTGGTCCCTGTGCTACAATTAATGGCCCATATTCTGCCAGCTTTATTTACAGCAATGATGCTTTCTGTTCAGTAATTCAGGTCTCAAGCAGGCAGCTGATACAGATGGCTTTCTTCAGGTTTCTCCTAAACCACTTGACTTACTCAAGGAATGAGCATCTTACAAAACTCCATGCCCTATCATTGAAAAACTTCAGGTTTTTAATTTATATTTTAAAGATCATCAATGTAATTAAAACAGACAAACGAGAAATTTGGGGTAGGTTTGCCCTGAAACAAATCACCACACTGCTATGCCCCACCCCACAACTGCTCCCTGCTGCACATCCATCCTGCTAACACAAGGCCTTAGACTACTGAAAAAAATCAACTCCCAAAGTAAATCAATCAAGATATTTATATGCAACAAAGACAACAGAAGATTGGTAAGCATATCATAATGCAGACAGATATAGCCCTGTCTAATGACCAAATTAAAACACCAGAGGAGACAAAGATGTTGGAACAGCTAATCAAAGATGTTTATACAACTCTACTTATAAAATAAGTGGGATGGCAAATGGTATAAAGGAAATCAGGAAGACTGTAAAAGAGCATAAGGAGGAATTTGAAAGAATAAATAAAAAATAGCAGATATCACAGAGATTAAAGACTCTGTTAACCAAATAAAAAGCATACTAGAGGCACACAACACCAGATTTGAAGAGACAGAAGAAAGAATAAGCAATATAGAGGGCAGTATAACTGACTATGAAGACTCAAAGCAGGAAATGACAAAAAAGGTGGAAAAATTTGAATTGGAGCTATGGGAAATGATAGACAAGAAAAAGTGCACAAATATAAGAATCATTGGTGTCCCAAAAGGAGAAAAGAGGAGTAAAGGGCTAAGAAGAGTAGTTGAGGATATAATGGGGGAGAACTTACCAACCCTTATAAAGGGCATAAATATACAAGTCAAAGAAGCTCAACAAGCTCCAAACAGAATAAATCCAAATAGGTCTTCCCCAAGACACATACTAATCAGTCTGTCAAATGTTCTCAAAAGAGAAGCAGAAAATCTTGAAAGCAGCAAAAGAAAAACAATCTACTACATACAAAGGAAACCACATAAGACTGAGTTCAGACTACTCAACTAGCACCATGGAAGCCAGAAGGCAGTGGTATGATATATTCAAGATCCTGAAAGAGAAAGACCTCCAGCCAAGAATTCAGTACCCAGCCAAATTGTCCTTCAAAACCGAGAGAAGGATTAAAGTTTTCACAAAGAAGTCCTGAAAGAATTTGTCAACAAGAGACCAGCCCTATAAGAAATTCAAAAGAATTTCTGCTGGCTGGGAAAAAAAAAAGACAGGAGAAGAAGGTCTGAAGGAGGGCACAGAGTACCACTGAGGGTAATTTAAGGGATAAAAAAAGAAAGAGGGAAAAGAATATATAGATCTGACAAATAAAATAAAAAAGATAAGATGGTGAATTTAAGAAACACCTTTTCAGTAATAACTTTGAATGTTAGTGGACTAAACTTATCAATTAAAAGACACAAATTGGCAGAGTGGATTAAGCAACATAATCCAGCTATATGCCACATACAAGAGACTCATCTTAGACACAAGCATACAAATAGATTGACAGTGGAAGGATGGAAAAAGCTGGTCCTCACAAGTTGTAACCAAAAGAAAACAGGAGTAGCTCTACTAATATTGGACAAAATAGACTTTAAATGTAAAGACATCATAAGAGACAAAGAAGGACACTATATACTACTTAAAGGATCAATTCAGCAAGAAAATATAACAATCATAAATGTTTACACTCCCAATCCAGGAGCTCCAAAGTATATGAGACAGATGTTGGTAAAACTGAAGGGAGCGATAGATGTTTCAACAATAATAGTAGATGACTTCAATATACTACTCTCCTTTATAGATAGAACAACCACACAGAAGATCAACAAGGAAATAGAAAAGTTAAATAACTTGATAAATGAATTAGGCCTAACAGACATATATAGGTCATTGCACCCCTGAAACACCAGGATACTCATTCTTCTGTAGTACTCGTGGAACATTCTCCAGAATAGATCATATGCTGGTGCACAAAACAGGTCTTTTATAAATTTAAAAACATTGAAATTATTCAAAGCACTTTCTCTGATCACAATGGGATGAAGCTGGATCTCAATAACCACCATATATGGAGATTAACAAATCTTAAACAACCAGTGGGTCAAAGAAGAAATTGCTAAAGAAATCAGTAGCTATCTGGAGATGATTGAAAATGGTAATACAATTTATCAGAACTTGTGGGATTCAGCAAAGGCTGTGCTGAGAGGGAAATTTATTGCCCTAAATGCCTATATTTAAAAACAAGAAAGAACAAAACTCAAAGACTTAACAGCACACCTGTAGGAAATTGAGAAAGAATAGCAAACTAATACCAACGCAAGTAGAAGAAGAGAAATAACAATGATTAAAGCAGAGATACATGAATGGAAGAATGAAAGATAAGCAATAAAACCAACAGTTGGTTCTTTGAGAAAAATCAATAAAATTGATGGGCCACTAGCAAGACTGACAAAGGAAAAAAGAGAGGATGCAAATAAACAAAATCAGAGATGAGAAGGGATGCATAACCACAGACCCTGAAGAAATTATAAGACGATACTATGAACAACTATATGCCAACAAACTAGACAACTTAGGTGAAATGGACAAATTCCTGGAAACACACAAACAAGCTACACGGGCTTAGAAAGAGCTCAACAAACCAATTACAAGTAAAAAGATTCAACCAGTCATGAAAAATTGTTCTACAAAGATAAGATCAGGGCCAGATGGCTTCATAGGGGAATTTTATCAAACATTCCAAAAAGAACTAACACCAATCCTGCTCGAACTGTTCCAAAAAATTGAGGAAAAACGAACTTTACCTAACTTATTTTATTAAGCTAATATCATTTTAACACCAAAACCAGATAAAGATGCTATAAGAAAGGAAGACTACAGACCAATCTCCCTAATGAACATAGATGTAAAAATTCTCTGCAAAATATTAGCAAATTGAATCCAACAGCACATTAAAAGAATTATACATATGACCAAGTGGAGTTTATACCAGGTATGCAAGGATGGGTCAACATAAGAAAATCAATTAATGTAATACAGCACATTAACAAATTGAAAGGGAAAAATCACATGATCATCTCAATTGATTCTGAAAAAGCGCTCGACAAAATTCAACATCCTTTTCTGATAAAAACACTCCAAAAGATAGAAATCAAAGGTAACTACCTCAATATGATAAAGGGAATATATGAAAAACCGATAGCCAGCATCGTACTCAATGGAGGGAGACTGAAAGCTTTCCCCCTAAGATCAGGAACAAGGCAAGGATGCCCACTATCACCACTATTATTCAACATTGTGCTAGAAGTTCTAGCTTGAACAATCAGGCAGGACAAAGATATAAAAGGCACCCAAATTGGAAAGGAAGAAGTAAAACTTTCATCATTTGCAGATGGCATGATACTAGGAAGATCCTGAGAAATCTACAGCAAAGTAACTTGAGCTAATAAACAAATTCAGCAAGGTGGCAGAATATAAAACTAATGTACAAAAATCAGTAACATTTCTATACACAAGCAATGTCCTACCTGAGGAGTCAGTTTAGGAAAAAGTCCCATTCAAAATAGCAACTAAAAGAATCAAGTACTTAGGAATGAACTTAACTAGGGACATAAAGGACTTGTACACAAAATCCTATATAATATTGCTAAAAGAAATCAAAGGAGATCTAAATAGGTAGAAAGATATTTCTTGCTCATGGATAAGAAGGCTAAATATAGTTAAGATGTCATTTCTCCCCAAATTCATCTACAGATTCAACACAGTACCAATCAAAATTCCAAAAAACTACTTTGAAGATTTGGAAAAGCTAATTACCAAATTCATCTGGAAGGGACAAAAAACCCCGAATAGCTAAAAGCATCTTAAAAAAGAAGAATGAAGTGGGAGGGTTACCACTTCCCAACTTTAAAACTTATTATAAAGCCACAGTGGTCAAAACAGTATGGTACTGGCACAAAGATAGAAGTATTAATAAACGGAATTGAATCAAGAGGGCAGAAATAGACCACCAAAAATATCATCAACTGATTTTTGACAAGGCCCCTGTGCCAGTTTGAATATGTGGTGGACCCCAGAAAAGCCATGTCTTTTAATCTTCATTCAGTATTGCTGGGTGGGAGCATCTTCATTGTTTCCATGGAGATGTGAACCACCCAATTGTGGGTGGTAACTTTTGATTAAATGATTTCCATGTAGGTGTGTCTCTACCCATTGAAGGTGGAGTAGCTTACTAGAATCTTTTTAAAAGAGGAAACATTTTGGAAAGCGTCCTTTTGGTAGAGCGATGAGAAAGCCAGCAGGTGCCACCATGTTTGCCATTTGCCCTTCCAGCTGGGAGAGAAAGGTTGAATATCATCGGCCTTCTTGAACCAAGATATCTTTCCCCGGATGCCTTAAATTGGACATTTCTATAGACTTGTTTTAATTGGGACATTTTCTCAGCCTTAGAACTGTAAACTTGTAACTTATTAAATTCCCCTTTTAAAAAGCCATTCTATTTCTGGTATATTGCCTTCTAGCAACTAGCAAACTAGAACAACCCCCAAATTCACTGAACTGGGACAAAATGGTCTTTTCAATAAATGGGCATGGAAGAACTGGATATCATAACAAAAATAATGAAAGAGTATCCTTACCTCACACCCTATACAAAAATTAACTCAAAGTGGATCAAACACCTAAATATAAGAACTAGCACCATAAAGGTTCTAGAACAAAATGTAGGAAACATCTTCAAGACCTACTAATAGAAGGTAGCTTCCTAAACTTTACACCCAAAGCACAAACAACAAAAGAAAAAATAGATAAATGGGAACTCCTCAAAATCAAATGCTTCTACACCTCAAAAGACTTTGTTAAAAAGGTGAAGGGGCAGCCAACTCAATGGGAGAAAATATTTGGAAATCACATATCAGACAATGGTTTGATTTCCTGTATATATAAATAAATCATACAACTCAACAACGAAAGAACAAACAACTCAATTATAAAATGGGCTAAAGATATGAACAGGCAGTTTTCTGAAGAGCAAATACAGATGGCTCAAAAGCACATGAAGAGATCTTCATTTTCATTGACTCTAAGGGAAATGCAGATCAAGACTACAATGAAAATGATATACAGCCTGGGATTTGTTTCAAAATAATCCTTGGGGATGGAGTTTGAGTAGAAAATGAAATGTATGAAAAAAGATTTTCAAGTTGATAATTGTTAAAGTTGGGTAATGGGTACATGCGAGTTCATTGTAAGAGCCTCTCTACTTTTCTATATGATAGAAATTTTTCATAGTGAAAAGATTTAAAAAATGTCACTGAGAGGAGGGAAACATTTGTTCTTAGTTAGCTACCCTTCTTAGTTACCTTTTCAACACTATTTGAGTCCTGTACTCTGAGCCTTTGTTAAATACAGACCTCCTCAAATTTAAACTTGGTTCATTTTAAACTTCTGGAATTAGAAAAGTTTAGATCTACATGCGTTTCAGTCTTGCTACCAGTTCCTAGGAAGTCATTTAACTTTATACTTCAGCCTTCTCATTTCAAAAGCGAGAACATATTTTTATGTTAGTTTAATAATCTACTCATTTCTTAGCTCAATTCTCTAGAGATTTTTCAGCAGATTTAGTCATTATGTGATGGGGCACAATCGTTCAATAAATTTTTACTATGTAAACATTATGAAAATACATACATAAGTAGATTTCTGAGGGACCGACATGAATAGTTGGGGATGACAAATTGTAAATATCAAAAATGATTAGTGGAGAGAGCCATCTGAAAAAATAGTAACTTGGCTGAGTAATGAGACTTATGATTAACATATTCTACAAATATATCAATACTATAGCTCATCATATCCTTGTTCCTCTCCAAAATAATAACAATCACCAGGACAAAAAAAAAAAAAAAGACTACAATGAGATACCACCTCACACCTATAAGAATGGCTGCTATTAAACAAACAGGAAAGTATAAATGTTGCAGAGGCTGTGGAGAAACTGGGACACTTATGCATTGCTGGTGGGAATGCATAATGGTGCAGCCACTATGGAAGACTGTTTGGTGGCTCCTTAAAAAACTAAATATCAAGTTGCCCTATGACCCAGCAATAGCATTACTTGGTATATACCCAGAAGAGCTGAAAGCGACAACACAAACAGACATTTGTACACTGATGTTCATAGCAGCATTATTCACAATCGCAAAAGCTGGAAACAAACCAAATGCCCATCAACAGATAAGTGGATCAACAAATTGTGGTATATACACACGATGGAATATTATGCAGCAGTAAGACAAAATGACCTTCTGAAGCACATAACAAGATGGATGAGCCTTAAAGGATGTAAAGTTGAGTGAAATAAGCCAGATACAACAGGATAGATACTGTATGATTCCACTTTTATGACCACAGTAAAGGTAAAATCAGAGGCTTATAATACAAAATATAGGGGATTTAGAGATATATAGAAGCTACAGATGGGTGAGCTGTTAGTTAATGAGGTTGAACTCCAATGTAAAGGAATAGATAGGTTCTCTACTGGGTCTAGAGGTAATATTACTATAGTGAAGATGAATAAGATTGAAAGGGGTTGTATAGACCTATGTATCCCACTGATTCACACTAGAAATATGAAGTAGTTTGTGCAAGAATTACTTCAAAGATATGCTTCATGTACAAAGAATGTTTAAGTCCAGGGTACAGGGGTAAAACTGCTATTGCATGCTTTGTACTATGTTTAAAGGGAAATATCAGCACTTCCACAGCAACAGCAGAGGTAAATAATGGGGGGAGGGACAAGTCTTAAGAGGAGGTTTAGATTTCCTATTTGGCAATGGTGTGTTTATGGTTCTCTTTCTCTTGGGAACAATGAAATTATCAAAAATTGAGAACGTTGATGGACTGTGGACTTTGGGCCCTATACATGATGCCCTATAAGGCAGATGGCTGAAGGATGCACTGACAGAGAAGTAGATTGGCGAATGATGATGTATATTTATGAACGAAGGCTGTGCTGCTACAAAAAGGAACAAAGTCATGAGGCATGCAGTGATGTGAATGAACATGTGGGACATTTGGTGAGACAAAATAAACCAGAAACTAAAGAACAAGAATGGTATGGTCACCTTTAGAAAACACTTATAAGAAAACAGGGGCCTAAATTGTAAGCTTTTATAACAGACAGAATAAATCTGAGTGGTGATTATTATTTCTGGATTTCAAGAGGCTATTTTATATATATATATAACCTGATATTTAAAGATAAGAACAAAGCAGATCAGAACACAGAGGCAAGGAAGGCAGTGTCTATGTTTTAGAACCACACATACTCTTTGAGACCAAAGGAAGAAAGGTTTATTTAGTCTGGAACTGAAATTTTCTGCAGTGCATAATCTAACCCAACCTATTTGTATAGCTCATTTGAACAATTGAAACACAGGGAACCCAGAAAAAGAAAGAGGTTCTTTAATCCTGTACAAGTTATTGTAATGCCTGGATATATCCTAGAGTATATTAAGCAGATAATCAAAAAGTATCGGCAGAGTCCTTTGAGGGATAGGAGAAAGAATATGGAACTATTAAACCTTACCGTCAGGGAATCCCTTGATACTGCATCAAACTTTAGGGATACCCAAATCAATAGGCCATGCCCTCGATCCTTAGGCTTACTCTTGTGAAGCTTACATAGGTAGCAGAAAAGCTTAGTCTACCTATAAGCATGCCTAAGAGTTACTCTTTTGTTGCTTAGATGTGGCCTCACTCTCTCTAAGCCCAACTCTGTAAGTGAAATCATTGCCCTCCCCTCTATGTTGGACATGACATCCAGGGGTGAAATTCTCCCTGGTAACATGGCAGCTAACTCCCACAGATGAATCCAGACCTGGCACCATGGGATCAACAATTTCATCCTGACCAAAAGGGGAAAAAAGAAGTGTAACTAATAATGTATCAGTGACAGAGAGAGTTGAAATAGAGTTGAGAGGCTACTCTGGGGGTTGCTCTTACACAATCTTCAGTTAGACCTTGCTACCTATCATAACCTGCCAACCCTCAACCAGGACCATTCCAGCCAACCCTAAAGAACACCTAGGGTAATATAGAAGATTCCACAAGGGTTCCATGCAGCAGAGTAACTTTCCAGAAACCTACAACCTCCAGATGGGTCCCTGGTCCAGATAAGTCCTGAAACCTAGAGGGCCCAGCCTCTCAAAAACATCAGATAGTTCCATGTCCCTACCCCTTATTAGTGACAGCCCCTTCCAATATGAAAAATTTAGAATGGCCATAGCCCAAACACTCCTAAAGAGAGGGATGGAAAGATCAAAGGTGATGGTTGAGTTATACATAGAAGATTAAGATTTAACAAATGAATACAAATCCTAAATCATTAAACTGGTATCTCTTTTATTCTTCAGTATCTTAGAGCAGCTAAAAGTAAAAACCTAAAATTGTGGTATTGTAACCCATGTCAAACTCTGAAATATATTCTACAACTAATTGTGGTGCTTTGTACTTTGAAATTTATTGTTTTTATATATACATGTTATTTTTCACAAAAAAGAAAAAAAAAGTAGATTGTCATGATCAAAAACTATGTATGCCTTCTAGTCTCCTATATTCTGGAGCAGATGGAAGGAAAAATGGGAGAGGATCGTATGGTAGTTCATGACAAACTTTGGGTTCTGTCCTGTAACTACTTGTTGAAGAGTTCTTTGAAAACTATTGCTTTTTTATTTCTTTGCTTTGCATATATATTATACCATACAATAAAAAAGTTAGAAAGAAAAAACTCTACCTGAACAGTAGTTATCATCGTCTTGGTACCACAGAGGTTTGCAAAACTGACCTTTGCCCCGGTACCCCAATCCCTGCCATCCTCCTCTCACTCCCAGCTCAGGCTTAAGTCCTAGAAATGTGTGTTACAGAGAAGTTGGTTTCTTGCAACCCTGGGATTTGTCTTGTAAGGTCTGGGTAGGGCTTACTCATCCATCCAAATATTTTATTGATAGTGACTTGATCTAGGTTTGAATCCCAGGTTCACTGCTTTATATTCTGAGCCCTGTTCATCTGTAAAATTGGAATACTACCTGAGCCATGATGTGGTTTTGAACATCTAAGTCACTGTTATAAAGATTACATCACAGGAACTTCATAAATGGTGAATAAATGGGAAACTAGAAAAATCACTATTACTTCTAATGCTAAGGATGACACCAAGTTTAATACAAATTCTTTTGCTTCCCTAATTTCCTACCTTTGATCTTGCCATGGAGAGAAGTAAGAAAATGCTCTGAGAAGTGTCCTCTTCTTCCCTAGAAGACACAGCCGGTGAGAGTCTTTCTGCTAGACAGCTATGGCTGTGCATGAACAAGAGGTATGGATGGTGATTCAGTTTTCTTGTCTGAATCCTGGCAGTTTCAGAGGTACCTGTTGGAGTGCCCTTGGCGAATGAGCAGCTCGCTACTGTGACAGCCACATCTCACTCTAGTGGGGGATCAAGACAAATACACAGACTGCGATGTGTGCATTGCTGCACATTCCCAGAACCCAAAGCCACCACTACAAGCCAAACCGAGGATCACTGGAGCCTAGAAAAATAAGTCGTACCCGTTGAAGTGCCCTGGGAAAGTTACTCTAAATGTGATTGTCGACCCACCTTCTGTAGGCTTTGTTTGATTTAATTATTTGATTTGTGAATGGTCAATGTTATTGACTGACCAGCCACCCATAAACCTTTCCACTTAATAAAACAGTGGCCTATTAGCTTAAAGTTCAATAAACAAGCATTGAGGGGAGCAGTCTCCGGGAGGACAACCAATAACAGAACTGTAGACTCCCTGGCTCAGGGAGCAATCTCCCAAAGGGAGCAAAGATTTTACTTCAGATCTATAGATGCCTTATTGGATTTTGCAAAAAGAAATTACTGTGTAATTGAATAATAACGTAGCCCTTCTATATAGCAGCGAATATTTGAAAGCTTTAAGAGCTCTGTTGAAAATTTACCCAATACATGGACACAGGTGTTAAAAGAGCACTTTCATCTTAATGGCTAGTCAGTATCCCAGCCACACACCTAGCGTTACAAAAGGATGAATCCACTCACGTGATGCTGGAGCTACTGCTTCTACAGATAGAACAGTAACATACAGCCCATGCCAAGGAAATGCGGGGTTCTCTAAGATGTCATTCCAGCAGGAGCACAAAGCCTGGAGGTCTGTATGTGTCTGCTCTCTTTGAAGATTTCCTGGATTTTGCACTGTAGAAAAGACATAACCCTGGACCATCACTATAATGAAATGCTCCCATACTCTTGTCGGTTTCTTCAGTCCCACTCCTTCCACTAGGAGTTCTCATTTTGAGCACATACAGCAAAGATCAGAGTTGAATAGTTGTCTCTGAACAGATTGTTAGTCTTGCAGTAGAAGAACACATTAAAAATTCCAAAAGTCTGATATTCTCCCTGGAAGTATTGCTTGAGACATGCTTATACACCCCTCAGCTGCACACAAGAGGAACCATTTCTGCCCCACTCAGCACGGACCCAGACAGAAAACTTCTGTGCTTGGTAGAGGAGAACATCTGTTGCAATGCGCACATGCTCACATGAACAGGTTCTTGTCCTATTCTTTCATTTATCCAAGCGTTTCACCAAGCTCCGAAGTCTCTGTGTGCTCCTGGGAGGACTGGGAGAAGCAAGAAGGGGCCAACTACTGGTTGGCAGGCCCTGGGGTGGGCTAGGCCAGGGTTGCCCATTCCAGGGCAGAATTGACCTTTAAATGTGGCAGTGACTAAGAGAAATCAGTGACTGGGAAGTCTTTGAGACATGCAGGAGAATGGCGAACTTCCAAAAGTATATATTTTTCATTTTGCTGAATATTTTTAAATATGTTTTATTATTTATAAGACAATGTTTAGGAATTGTTCCAATACTCTTGGGTCAATAATATTCATTGCTTTGCATGAATTATCATTTAGTAACATAAAGAATTTGTACCTTAATTTGGTTTTCATGGTCTTGTACCATTGCTATTCATGGAGAAACTAAGAAAAAGGTTTTATTAACTCTCACTAAAATATCATAAAACTCATGTAATAAGAGAAGAGGAGGAAGGTGTAACATATGCATGTCTGGGGGATGGTACATATGTACATCCATGTTGTTGAAGGAAGTGACGTTCCTGAAAATTGCTTAGGAAGTAGTATTTTTATATCTAGCCACACAACAGGTCAATGTATTAGAACACAAATGAAATCTTCAAATAACTGCAATACTGCTGCATTCCACTTTTTAAAGGGATAGGAAATGAAAGTTAAGCAAAAAACTCACATCAGGGATTTATTTTATAACTTATACTTTACAACCTTAAGAAGTACACACAGACTGTACACATTTTACCTACACAGAGCTCTCAGCTGTATTAGCTGGCCTTCATGTGTTAAATAAGGGCTGAAACAGACCCTCTGCTTACCAGAAGGCCCATGAGTTGTATAACACCTTGTCAGAGTGCCGTACCCTGTCCAGTGCTCAATGCCCACAGAGGATGAGAGTGCATGTGTGCCTCAGTTACGACCACTGAGCTCCACAGAGAGACCTAGAAAGGAATAGTCTTACGCATGCTTAGTTCAGGAGATGCCAGACACATATCAGCATCTGTGAGAGGATGCTACTGGTTATAGTCATAAAAGTCAGTCAACCTAGAGATGGGAAATCTCATTGGAGGCTAAGACTAGTGGGTGAAAGGTTGATGAGGAGCAGGATACTTACAGACCCTGTAGTGTCTCTCCATGAATTATTATTAATTGGAAAGGGAACAATAGTGGCTTTACAACAGAGAAGACTGGAGGATGCCATCTTAACTCTGTGAGCAAAGTCAACGTCAGCAATCCTGGGGCAAACAGACACTGGGTACCTCCTGAAATGAAGCTCTGAGAATACATCGCTCCAGTGGTATTCCTGCCAAAGATGCAGAACCCAACTCTAATCCAGAAGAAGCATCAGACAAGCCAAGCAGAGGGATGTTCTACAAAGTAACTGGCCTCTACTTTTCAAAAGAAAGGCTGAGGAGCTCTCCTAGATGAACAGAAACCAAAGTCATGAAAATTAAATGCATTCCATGGATCTTGCATTGGATCTTGAACTGGGAAAAATGTCCATAAAGGACACTACTGTTATAACTGAAAAAATTTGAATATGGACTACAAATTCAATAATAGTATTATGTTGATGTTGAATTTCCTGATTCAGATGCTGATAGTATGATTATGTAATAGAATATTTATGGTTTTAGGAAATGTACACTGAAGTACTTAGGAGTAAAGGAACATGATGTGCTCCAATTTAGTCTCAAATATCATGAAATAATATATATATGAACATATACAAATTTTTATGTATATGCATATATATGTGTGTATGCTTGAGATAAAGAGATAAGAAAGAGAATGATGAATAAATAGAAGCAAATAGAGCAAAATGGAAGTAACTGATGCACCCGGGAAAAGGGTCTTCAGGAGCTTGTTGTACTGCTCTTGTAGGTTTTCTGTAAGTTTGAAGTGATCTCAAAATAAATAAGATCAAGGGAAAAAACACAGCTGGAAACAATTCAATCTGAAAATATTTATCTGTGTCACAGTGAGTCAGCGGGGGTGGAATTTTAGAAATGCTCCAACTTGCACCTGCCCCATCAGAGGACACCATATGCCATCTTCCATCACATCATGGACAGAGTTGCTTGATGGCCCACCCTCAGCCCTGTAAATGCAGGGTAATGCCTAGAAGGGTGTTCCTCTCTGGTTCCTGATGTAGGCAAACCTCAATGGAGGGGCCAGCTTATGGGAGGGAAGGGCACAGATCTGTTCCATCAAACAGCAAACGTTTTGACATTTGAATGATATACCCTTATTGAAATACATTTGGAAAGTGCCCTAAAAACAACAACACGTCCTGTATCTTTACAATGTAAGCCCATAAACTGCCATCACATCATGATTTTTTTAAATCCAGACTTGCTTAAAGCAAGACATCTCTGCTATACTATTTCTATATTTCTGATGCAAACGGAGGGATAGTATGCTTTCCCCAAAGTTGAAAAACAGATGGGATGCTTTTCCCAAAGTTGAAAAGCTAAAATTCAATTCTCCAAATTTGCTCACTCATTTATCCAATGAACATTGTATAATCCCCTACTGGGTGCTCCATAGACAAAGTATCTAGTGGCCCTTCTACATCCCATTCCCTGGCATTAAATATTTGTTTGCTGTCTCTCTAATAGGCATCTTCAGTTTTCACGCCCAGATTATCCTTCCAACACCCACAGCACCCTTCCTGGCCCTTCACTGAGATTCTCTCTTTCCCATCTCAATCAATGGCAACTTCATTTTTCTAATTCTCAGGTCATAACCCTTAGAGACCCTCTTGAATTCTCTTTTACTCATGCCCAACATCTAACCCAACAGCAACTCCTGTCTGTTCTACCTTCAAAATAGATCATAAGTTGGCCATTTCTCAACACTTCCATTCCCTCTCTTGGAACCAAACCATCAACTCTCACCTACATGATTAAGATAGTTGTCTCTCAGCTTTGTCCCTTGCCCCTCCACACTCCATGTGTACACAGAATGCACTCAGTGGTTTCCTGTAACACTCAGCACAGAAGCCAAAATTCTTAAAGTGACCTATAAACCCTGGAGGATCTGACCCCCAAGATTTTTCTGTTCCCCATTATTCTCCCCTTTGCTTACTTCACTCCAGTCACATTGGCCTCTTTGTGTCCTAAAAATATACCGGGCATACCTCACCTCAACATCTTTGCTCTGGCTGCTCCTTCTGCCAGGATCTCTCTATCCCTGGATTCTATATGGTCTCTTTCTCCTTTCCTTCAGGTCTTTGCATAAACATCACTCTATCAAGGCAAGGCCTTCCTCAACCACCATATATAATGGCAAACAACTCCCAGCATTTCCTCCCTTTTCCCAGATTTATTTTTTTCCACCATCTGACATCATATACATATACTCATTTATTTGTTTATAATCTCTCCCCCATATTCAAATGCAAACTTTGTAAGACAGAAAATGTATCTATTTTTTTTTTAACTACAGTATTCCCAAGCCTTGGTTCATTGTCTGACTCAGAGGAGGCATTTGGTAAATACTTATTACACAATTGAATGTATTACTTTATTTCATTAACTTGACCTAAGCTTTGGGAGAAATATTTTAAAAACTAGCACACTTTTGCCTCCAAGTAGAGGAGTTTATAGACTTGAGTATCTATAAACTTAATAGTTGTCATGTTGAAAAAAAAAAAAAGATAATAAATACAAAGGGAAAGCAAAACTTTCTTCACTTCTGCAAGCTGACTGAATAGTATTTTCTAGTCTATTAGTTTTCTTGCGACATCTAACAAGTTCTATGACACCATGTACTTCTTTATTATAAAGTGTGTGAGCCTTAGAGAATGGATTTTAAAAATCATTAATCCTGGTGAGTGGTGTAATTGTCCCTCTCTATAGAGCTAAATCTGCCCCCATGTCACTGCTCTCAGGGTATTTGTAGGTTTCCTTTTTTAGACTATAAATATATACAACTCAAATGGCATCCACCCACTCTCGTTAATTCTGCCTGGATAATTCCTATTTATACCACTGGTTCCAAAAATCTCTAAAGAGATCTCAGTGGGTCAGGGGAATTGTGTGAAAGGCCCTAATAGGTTGTACCACTTCATTTAATGGTACTTAGTGAGAGCAAAGACTGAAAGCCTCAAGTGGAAAGGAAACCCTTAATTCTACCTTTAATTATCATGATTAAGTAAAAGCTTTGATGTTCAATTTGCCCCTTTTCCTCAGGACCCTTGCTGTCTTATGCCACCCACCATCAGTGTGCTGGGAAGGCACTTGAAATAATGAGCTCAACCCGGCCAGACAAAGCCACACGCAGCCCAGAAATACCACATGTGATTCCCCCAACAGGGCATGCTATTGTAAGCTCCCAAGCCCCTACCCAGAATGTTTCTTCTACATTGGAACCCTTCACTTTCCTCTCTGCCCATCTTACCTCCTGTTCATGTTTACATCCCAGCTCAAGCATCATCTCTGAATTCTCTTTTTGACTCCCTCATGCAGTGGTTCATCATTCCACTGTGCTTCTATGGCACTTAGCTCATACCTGAACATTCATTAGTCAGGTGAGATAGTTTATGCTGAAGTAACAATCAGCTCCCAAATCTTAGACATTATATTAATATAGGTTTATTTTTTTTCAAAGCAAAGACTGCTCAGATAAAAGTGATTCTCTAGGACAACTGCATGCCACTCATACTCAGATACCCAGGCTAGTGATGGTTCTTGTCACTATAGCATCTGGAATGTGGGGCCAGCTTCCCAGCACAGCAGGAAAACAGGATGCTGGCCTCACTTCCAACCACAGTCCATTGGCCAGAAACAGTCACTTTGGACTGTCTAACTGCAAGAGGGAGAAAAGCTGAAGATATGGGTGAGCCTTGCAAATCTAACTACAATTAATTTTGATGTACTCCAGTCACGGTAAATGTCTCCAATGAGAGTGTGTGTGCATCTTAATTGAAGGAATCATGGTTATTCATCTCACTGCAAGATTCCAAGTTCCGAAAACAGTGCTTGTAACCTAGTTAGTGTTCAGTAAATATTTGTTGAATGAGTGAATAGATGAATGAATGATTTAAACTAATTGAGATCACCTGCCAAGGACTGAGGAAGAACCCAACATCTCCAAAATATATGACCACCCAATATCAGAATTAAATCAAGGTTTTTGGGAAAAAATGAGGGGAGTAAAATGGTGTTGAGCAGGCATTGGTGTTGACTTTACAGTATTTCACAGATATTTGTGTTGATTGAGTAAATGGATGGATGGCTGGATATCTGCATGGATGGATGGATGGATGGATGGATAGACGAAGGTTGGGCAGACTTCTTCCCATTCCTATTTCTCTGATTACCATCTTTTTCACTTAAGTTAATACAATGTCCTCTATAATGAATATCATTGTTTCCAATCTCTTTTCTCCCTCCCAATGCATCTTCTACACTGCTGCCAGAGTCATCCTTTTAAAACACACATTGAATCATGTAATCACCTTATTTTTTAAAAATTTAGGAAACAGCCAAATTTTTTTTACATTACACTCAAAATCCTTTACAATTTGATTGAACCTTGCATCTCCACCTACTTCTCCATATCACTGTCTCCCATACACATCCAATCAGCTTTAGCCACACTGGACTACTTGCTCTTCTCTCAAGAGCATGCACTTTCTTATTCTGATCCTGTGCTCATTCATTTCCTTTTTTGACTTTAAAAAGATGCCTCAGTCAAATGTTATTTCCCCTGCAAAGACTTTCCAGCTCCCTTCAGACAGAATTAATTGCTCCTTCTATGTGTTCCCTGTTTACCTAGTTTATACTTCTAAATACTGTACTTCAGTAATATGCTTTCTATTTGGTCCATAACCATTAGAGCTGGAAGAACTTTCTCATTGCATACCTGCTGGATTATGGTTTCTAGAGAGCCGGGATCATGTTTGACTCCCTTGGTTAGGAGAGGGCATTGCCCATTGTAAGCATCAATCATTCATTCTTTTATTCAACAGGTGCTTTTAAGTGCCAAATATTTGCTAGACATATTAAATCCTAGGGAGGGCTGTGTTCACTAACAGCCCTTTGACCATTTTCACACAATTCACAATGCCATAGGATGGTAGCATCGTTCATTAAGCTGATTTATAATTAAACGTGAACTTCACTCTCTTACCAAATGACGAGAGCACTTTTGATATCTGTTCTTGGAAAGTGCTAAACAGAGGTCCTCACTTTGAAATACTTCCCTGGTAATACCTCGTATTCTTTTGTTAAGAAGGTTTTATTGGCCAGTGTAAACTTTGGGTGATGGGCTTGGGCTGGTTACATGATGCAGACATGAGCAACTGGTTGTTGATGTTTATCTATAACCACACATGCCCCCATTTTTCAAGACGGAGTGTTCACTGTCTTTTTAAAATGAGCTTTAATCTTTTCAATGGCCACACAAAATTGTTCTTGTGCATACTGGGCTTTCATTTTATTTCCTTTTAGGGCACTGTAGAGAAGAATGTGAATGCTTTCAAATAGCTTCTATTTTCTTCAGGTGTGGCATCTGAGTGTTGAAATGCACACTGCATTTCCTCTGTGAATTCAATAAAACCCACCAGCTGTAGCCATCCATTCTCCCTTCAGACCTGGCCCCGCTACTCCCATTAAAGTTAATGGAGACAATTATGTCCACAAACCAAAGGGAAAGTAACCCCTTCATTTGTAAATTAGCTCAATTCTAGTAGATTTTCTGTGTCAAACCAAGAAAGGATCACATGAAAACACATCAATCATGAGCCCCTTTTTTGTCTGAAATAATGCTCATTTAGAAAGCTTTCCATTCCTGCTAAGGAAAAAAGACAAACAGCAAACTCTTCCCAGCTATTTGAGACTTTAATCCGTGAGGCCCTCCACTCTTCCGTCCCCACACTTTTTTGGTAGATGGTAAAGGGCAAACATTTTGATTCCTTTTAGAACTCCCATAAATCCAGAGGGGGCCAAATCCCACTTTACAGAAACCACTTCCTGCTGAGATAGATTGGTGTAGCTTTCACTGGTGCCCACTGTTTTCTTTTTTTTTTTTTTAGAAATAATGAAAGTAGACATTTCTCTTTTCTAAATTTGTGAAAAACTGATAATTGCTTTTCCCTTTTCTAGGAACAAATGCATTTAAATCCAGCTCTATCTTCTGAATGTCATAGGTTGACTATGAAAGTGCTGAAATCTCCAAGAGCACTGACTAAGAACAATACCTGCAATTGACCTTTGGGGTTTTTCTCTCTGGGGAAGTGCCTTCAGAAAGCGTCCAGTGATCATTCAGATACTGTGATACGATAGTCAGGTTCCTGCCCACTTTGCTTTTACAATAGCATATATTTCAACAATGAATGAGGTGTGGAGACCTAGCGCCACTCTCCCCAGTGGTTGCCCATGCAGCATCCTCATGGCATCTGATTCCATCTTCCTCTTCTTGCCCCCTGCCCTGGCCTCTCTGCTCCTGCCCCATGACACAGGGCCCCAATCACAACAGGAGCATGCCTTCTTTCTCTTCTCGGAAATTTGCCCTCACTTAGGATGTTCTGTCCAAGTACAACCATAGCTATGGTCTGTCGTCCCAACAGCTGGAATTCCCATTGTAAGTAAGTGAGTAACATTTACATTTTGTCATTCTCACTCATTCTTTTCATGTGCAAAATCAAGCCTTTTATACTTCAATAAAATGATTTTTTAAAGTCCAAACCCAGTATTAAGTCTATAAAAAGTAATATGAATTGATATTTGAAATATATTTCATAAAGACTCCCAATTGGAACAAAAGTTAAGAAAACAAAGACTTTGAAGGGTAAGGATGGTCCTAGCCTTATTTATAATAATGCAGAATGGTTTCTGTCCTGTTCACCCACTTTAATCTCCAGGGTCTATGTATGCTTATTTCAGGGTAATCATCAAGTATTTATTAAATTAATGAATGGCCTAAATCTTCTTGCTAGCTTAAATTTTTAATTCCTTTTAGATAAGAAATGGAATGCTCTAATGATGACAAGGGTCAGAAAAAAAATTCTCTGGAGGGATGTGGTACAGACTGAAAAAAGATATCTTATGAGGTGCCGGAGGTATTGATCTGGGTGGGGGATACGTGGATAAATACAAAAACTCATCCAGGTGAACACTTAAGGTTAATACACTTTTTGCTCTTTACCACATCTCTATAGTAACCTCATTTTTTTTTTTAAGTAAATGACTATAGTAAGATGCTTCTGATCCATGTGAAATTCTGTTTTGTTCTCCATTCAGGCCTTTCCTCTAATTTTGTTTTTCAGGGATTCTTTGTTCCTGGACCTATTCATCTGCTGTTTGAATAGTATTTACATATCGGTCCTATTTCCTACTAGCTCTTGCTTAAGTGATTTATAATTGCCTGATAATTCTGTTTGAATTTTTTTTACTTTTCTGGAAAAAAAAGAAACTTGAAGCTGCAAAATAAAAACCTAAAAGTACATAAAAAATAAATTTTCAAGCACATATAGATACATTGTAATAAGAATTTTAAAAACAGTATGAAGTTGGTCATCATAAAGCGTTCCTGGAATCCTAGCTAAGACATCTGCTTATGGATGCACCAAAGAATAACGTGGAAACACTCTCAAGTTGCTCTGTTCATGTGTTCTTCATCAAACAACTTAACTCTCTATCTAGAGAGCTGAAAACTTCAGATCAAAGTCACCAAAGAAATAGACTGTTATGGAAAGATACCCATTAGCCATGTGGCATTGACCTGCTCACTTAGCCCCTTGATCTACCCTTCAGTTTCCTCTTTAAAAATAAGAGGCTGAGATTAAATCTAAAACCACAGTCAGCTCTAGCTATCTATGTTTCCATGAAAGATGAGTCTTAGTCATATTAGCAATATTTCTGGAGTCTTCAGTTCAACTTAGGAGAATAATAAGTAGAAAGTCAGAAGGTCTTATTTTCTTCTTTAACTTTCTGTCAACATAAAAATAATAGTTTAACTTACATTTCCCAATTGACCAATGGAACTGATGGCTTTCTTATAGTAGTTAGTAGCAAAGAACTTGATTCTTTTTGACAGTGCATCAAATTGAGTAATGTAACTGGTTCTCAACAGGCATTGAAGAATGACTTTGAAGCTATTAAAATGAAATAATATTTGTAGTACCTTAGGGTTAATGCACCACCACCAAATAAGTGACGTATCTCCCTTTCAGAAGTCTGGACCATCCCTAAAATTTTCTTAGCGTTTATGACCAGACTACCCTTGATATTATATGTTAAATATTCCTGTCTTGGCCAAAGTGGGTGAAAACCAGGAATACTCATAATAAAGACTAAAACTCTGCTTTGCACTTGCTCTATAATTATAAAGGAATGAGAGAGGAATGAGGCACATTGTGTAATACAGCCTCTCTGCATTTCACTAATCTGCTGCAGGAGCAGCTTAATTGCTTTGGAAAAATAATAAGCTCAAGTTATTCTCTTAACCTTAACCTGGAATTTTCAAATATTGATTAACTGTCACCATGAACTAAATGTACCTGTGTTGCTGGACCAAAGATATCCATTCTTTCTCCTCCATCAACAGCCCCTTCTTAAAGAGTCTGCCTTGCTCACAGCTTGGAAGGGACCACCCCACAGACCACAGGGGCTATGAGGCAGGGATGGGAGGGCATCTGACTTAAATGTAACTGATCAGATCCTCCCACATAGGAATTTGAAATTGAGAAACAGAGAATGCATCAGTCAGATGTGTTGTACCTGGAGCTGTAGTGTCATGTTGCACCCTGAAGCCAAATACAAGCCGGAGTTATGAAGAGAGGAACTATAAAACTGATTGAGAATGCAGGTCAGCCAAAAGGGGAATCCAGTAGATCATCAAGGGAAGAAGATATGAATGGATTAGAAAGGGCAGGACGGAATGGTCAACACCTAATGCTTCCTAGTTTCTAGGACACACTGCTGTACTCCTGGTCTTTGGATTTTAAAAGCTTACCTTGTAGCCTTAGTTACTCCCCCTTAACTTTACCATTGTAAAAGATTAAAAATATGTGTTCATAGCCTCATCATTTCTTGCACATGTGTACACATTCACACACAGTCATACAAATGTACATATATCTGGTGCAGGGTTAAAAAAGCAAACAGAAAAACTGACATAGTTTGCATTAGAAAAGAAGGTACATGCTCCAAGTGTGGGACAGGAGTAGAGAAATATTCAGGTGAGACTGCTTGCAGGAGAAGTTGAGGATAGTTTAATAGGATAAAACTATTTATTCTCTTAAAGAATATTGTCTTAAAGAATTCTCTTAAAGACTGGGCAACTGAGATAAATGAGATACTGGGAGAGATTTTTACGAAGTTTTGCCATTTGCTTACATGCAATTGTCCTCTGGAAACTTCAAGTTTTCTTAGCAAAGACTTTTCAAAGCCTTTTTAGTAAACAGATTTGTGTTGCTTTCTTAATAGGATCCTTGAATGAGACTGGACAGAGAGCAGCCCAGTTTTATTTGAATTATGGTAAAACTTTCTTTTTCTGAACAAGAATTTCTCAGCAGGATACTAATAGTGTGGGACAATTGTTTGTTGTGCAGGATGGTCCTTTACATTATAGAATGTGTAGCATCACTGACCCCCAGATACCAAATGACAGAGCATCTCTCAGTCACTGTGGAAACACCCTCAATGCATCTCCAAATGCCCCTTGAGCGGGAGTAATGCTGTCCATGGTTGAACACCCTGATCTAGACATTGCTAAATAGGTTCCCATGCCTTGCAATGAAATATTTCCTAATGAAGACAATGGCTAATACATAAGGATATTGGAATTATTTTAATTCTTCCCACAAAGATAAGTGGCGACCTAGAAAGCAATCTTATAGCTGAGTATTGAAAATATGGCGTAAGTTCTTTCACAAAACCCTGAAACTAAAAGTGGGGAAAAACAACTAAAGTCAACAGGCATGGAGTGGAGTAGGCCTTCCATGAGGGCCACTCTATGAGGAAAGGGGACCTTGGTCTAAAAATGAAGGCTCAGAGAAGATTTTATGAAAGCTCATAACCTCACGAAAACCCAAACAGGGTAAACAGACACTTTTGTACTGATCTTAGAACAGCAGGGCTCAGAGCATAATTGGGAGCTAACATTTTTAATTTAACTGTGCAACACAGGTTAGAAGATGTTGTAGTTAAAGGCAAGTACTCTTCACATAATGACGTTCTAAATTAAAATAGGTATATTTTAAGAGCAAGGTTTGAGCACTTGTTCTCTGTATGTTGGAAGTTCTTCTTCCAGATAACCACAAAAGACCCTCACCCCTCTTCATGGAGTAAAGTATTAGCTCCTTGGGGAAACCATCTCTGACCCTCTTCTCTCATCTGTTCTCTATGGCTCTTACCATCCCAGTGTACTCGTGTTCACCTGCTTGGTTGTCTAGTGGAAGACAATACCCTTCACTGGAAGGAAGCTCCATGAGAATAGGAATTTTTTGTTTATTTCTTCACTTGATGCCAAGAAGAGTATCTGACAATTATAATCACTTAATAAATGTTTATTGAATGGGTGAATGAAATAATGAGTGAAATAATTTGAGATTCATTCAGGTAGATAAATATGTAATAAATCCACAGTTAGTGATTAAAGAAGGTTAATGATGTTTTGGGTAACTCTTTAAGTCTTGGAGGTTGAAAACATCGAAAACAGATATAATTCCACCAAACTGTTCTATAATTGTACAGCCCAGATTGGCTTTGACCACAGGGAAGGACCAGAGCTCTCAAACTCCCCAGAATGGAGGAGTTAAATGGAGCCATGCCACCTCCACCATGCAGGAAGAACGGTGTCCCTTCCCTCATTTGAAAATGGTTTTTAAGTGTTTACTCTGAGGTAGGCATAGCACTAGGAACTAGAGACACAGACCCAGTGTTTTCAGGGAGCCACAGAAATACAGAGACAGCCTTGGAAAAGAAGCTGACATGGGAAGCTTGTGGGAAGGACCTGGAAGTGGAGAATTGGGATGAGGAGTATCCTGCCTAGAGTGGTGGGGAATCAAAGAAGCCATCCTTCTAACTGAAGTCACATATTCTGTCTTGCTCCTTGTTTTCAAAGCAGACAATAGAGGTTCATATTCAAGGATTGCAGTAGGTTCCACTGGCAGGCAAATATCAGGCAGACATTGGATGCTAGGTTAATCCTTCCCTCTCACATGTAACTGTGATATTGCATTTACATAGCATTTTAATCAGGGTAGGATATTAATATCAGTGCCACAAAAGCAGAAGCCCACAACATGGGTGGCTTAGCACAGTATGTCCAATGCATGTGGGTGAGACTTTCTACCTGGTGACTCAGGGATTAAGGCCCCTCCCTCTTATGATGCTGCCGCAGCCACAAGGTCACTGCTGCAGGGGAAGAGAAGCTTGCCTCTTACCCGCCTTAGCCTAGAGGGGACACAGTCTATTGGCTAGAAATAGTCACATGATTCAACCTAATTGCAAAATAGCTGGGACAGCCAAAGAAGCTAATGTAATGAGTGATCACGAATTGTCTGGGCCCCAACTAATTAAGCTCAGCACATTATCATTACATGGTGGAGACTCATTCAAAGAGAAGAACAGGAGCCTCTGAAAGAGTGTTTGTGTGATAGAGTTTCCAGCTACTCCAATGTAAAACTAAAACATCAGTAGGATTGTCCTAATCTCCTTTCACACCATGAACACTGGTCCTGATCATACAAAAATTACTTTAGATGACGTATCCTCCAAAGTGGCATTTCGAAGAAAAACTAAGCTAATGGTTATAAATAGCCAAGGCCAGTTTCCTGGTGGATAACCACAGTAGCACACTGAAGGTTCTGAGACCACTGCCAGCCTAAGGGAGAGCCAGTACTGACCACGTGCAAGGGAAAGGAGAAGAGGCCAGGTAATGCCAGCTGGTGAAACCCCTGAGCTCAACTCCAAACAGTTGCAACTCCTAAAATACCCTTGATCATTAAGCTTTAAGGGAAGGGTCAGAATTAGATGAACTTCTTTCTAAAGCACCTGAAAACATTTATCTTAAAATCAATAAAGCAAAGAAAGTAGAGGAGAAGCTTAGTTGTGCTCTTGCCAGTACTGTGATTCTGTTCTGATTACAAAAGCTTCCCACTTGGAAAATAAACGAAAAGGCTAATAATGGAGTTTAAGCCAAAAGATTGTAGAAGAAAGCCCTGCAGTCACATAAATTATATGATATATGTTACTTCAGACACCACAATGACTGATTTTTGTGTAAAGTATAAAGTAAAGTGACTCAGACATGAATGGAAATGTACCAGAAAAAAATAATTTTGGCTCCGGTGAAAAATAGAATGTTTTTCTGAAACCTCAGTCTTTTCTTTACTACACATGCCTATAGCTGATTATGAATTCAAGTAATTATGTTTCATTATTAATTGCATTGCTTTCCAAAGCTATTATATGCTTGGCCTATAGTCTGCACTTGACCTACTTATGGGAATCTGCAGCAGAGGGAGGTTTCTTTGTTGGTTTGTTTATTTTTTCAAAGACTTATTTTTTATCTTGGATGAGGCAAAAGGGAATAGAAGTAGGTAGACAACCATAACTTTTATCCTTAATGTGGGCCATGGCTTCTAGAAATGTCCATTCCTAGTAATAATCATTCAACATATTTTTATTGACTACCCATATATGCCAGGTACTATTTTAAACCCTGTGAATATGTAGGTGATTGACATTGACAAGTATTCCTGTCCTCCTAGAACTTCCTTCCTGGCATAATATGATTTTAGGATGTGCTTTGATTATTTGATCTGTTTGTTTCTGTTTAGCAAAACATATTGTGACAGTATTGAGGATTGGGAATTTTTTTTTCTTTTTTTAGATTTTTGTCACTCAGTTAAAAATTATCACTAAAAATTCCATCTTTGCTTCCACTTTAATCATACCAGAAATAAATATATTGAGAGATTTTCTAGTGGTGAGGAATTCTGCTAAGAACTTCAGGGATAAACATTTATAAAACAAATCTATAAATTTATACTTCAGTGGGCTGCACCCACACTGTTATTTCAAAGGATATTGTGATCATCTCTATGTTTGACAACATTGTACTGCCTACAGTAGGGCATGCTTTGGTTGGGTCATGCCATATACTACCTATGGTTGGGCATGCTTGGGTTGGGCCATGCCATAGACTACCTATGGTTGGGCATGCCTGGGTTGGGCCATGCCATATACTACCTATGGTTGGGCATGCCTGGGTTGGGCCATGCCATATACTACCTATGGTTGGGCATGCTTGGGTTGGGCCATGCCATACTACCTCTGATGAGCATACTTATGTTGGCAAAGTCATACTATCTATGGCCCCTCCACTAAATAGTTCTCAGAAGTTTGACTGCACCTTTTGTCAAATAAAAGCCTCTTGGTCCATGGGGACCAAAATGGGAGGCAGGAGTGAATGGCAGTTTCTGTGACATGGAGGGTCATTCAAGACTGAACCTGAGAACAAAAATCTTAGGTTAATACTCTCTCATCATGACGAGAACTCCTGAGGCAGGAGTGGGATGCATATAGCCTGGCATCTGATCTTCAGAGACCATCATTATTCTCTCTATTCAGATCCACCACTGGCAAGTGCACTCTAAGACATGATAATCTTGGAAGAAGTGGTTTCCATTTATTTGCTCACAGTGCCAGTCTTCCACAACCAAGGGAGTTGTCATGTTTGTGCAGTGGGGATAGCAGCAGAGCATGCAGTCTGATACCCTGGTGAACCTAAAAGAACGTGGCCACACAAGTTCCAAACCACATTCTGTAATTCTTGATTTCGCATGTTTGGCCTAATGTTCATTTAAAAAGATTTTAATTTCAGCAAAAGGGGATCAATAAACATTATAAGAGTTTCCAAGATTTTTCTAGATCTCAGAGGGCCTTTAAGAATAGTATTTTTATGAGTTAGATATAAATGATTCCAAAACATATGGATTGAATTTACTTCACTATATCAGAATTAACATAATGTGGTTTAAAAATCTTGGTCCAGGGTAGCCAATTTTTGAAAAAGTGTGGTGACATGAACAACACTGGCTGTTTCCCGTGCCACCATGCTCCCATATGCATCTCCTTTTCTCCTTGAACACTGCCTGGAAGTTGTACCTGACTTCAGGCACAGCAGAAGGAATCACAGCTAGCAACATTAGAGACCTCCACTTTCATTCCCCAGAAAGAATCTGGGTTCTCCAGACACTATGTTCAACAACTATGAACAAACAGAGCAAAAATCCATAGTGTATTCTCAACCGAATAAACCTGGTCTTTTTTAGAGCTCCATCCCTTCCATCTTTCAGCTTGTCCTTTTGAAAAGGATACAGATGGGGGTGGATGGCAACAGGACAAACTACATAATATGATGAGTTCAGTGCTTAATGGAAACATGGGTCCCTTGTTCAGAGATTATTGAGAATTCCAAGATGACGACTGCAGAGCATTCACCAAGCATGAAGCCCCTGAGAATGGCCATGCCAGACTATGCACTAAGGCGTTTTCTCCTTTCACATTTTTTACTGAAAATAAAAAAGAGTACAGCAGAATAAAAAACATGAAATGAGATTTCAAATGTACTATTATATGTGATTGTGACTTAAGGATTTGGATTTCCCAAGCATTGCTGACTTAGAATCAAGGGGTGGTAATAGATACCACCAAAGACTCTAAAAGGAGTTGAAAAGCTAAAGGTCTGAAGTTATAGAGGGCACCAGCTGAGCCCTAATCAAGAGGGAGGTCAGTGGTCACGACCAGAGGCTGAGTTCTGGATGTATTTTGCTGGAACCCCCTTGAAGAAGACAGTTTTGTAAAGAAAGGAATTCTCTTTAAACCTTATGGCACCATAGTATAATAACAACAAGGAAGATTTTAAAGGAAAGTTAACTAGCCTTGGAATGTTGATATATGAACCTTTTGCAATTTTTAATTTTACCCCATACCTTATTCAGAATTGTCTAATAAAAATTTCCTCTTCTTCCTTCACAGTTTCCAGAGATGAATAAATATGCAAAGCAACAATTTGTTCACGCAGAAATCACTTCATGACTACCTCATGTAAGATGACTCTTTGGGACTCCTGGTACCTAGATGCAGGCACTGCCCCTAAGCTATGGTTTCAAAACAGTCTATATCTGGTAAATTTGTATGTATTTATTTTTAAAATAAATATCTTCATTTTTATGTGATAAAAACTCAAGCAATAATATGGAAGTATGTAGAGTAGAAAATGTAAAAGGCCCTTTGTTATTTCAGTCTCTCCTTTCGTGAGGATGCTGTTATACCTTTTCTAATTTTTCTGTGAGATTTGCCTTATATTACAAAGAGTTCTTTGTATTTTAAGTATTTATCACAGCTCCATATTAGTCTTTTTTGTTTATTTTCCTGTGGTGTCTATGAAGATTGGGTCTTAGCAAAAAAAAAAAAAGACAAGACAGTCTATTTTCTATTCTTTACACCTCCTTTCTCACCTTTTAAAAAGAGATTTGGGCCAAATTACAGTATGTTCTATTTTGTTAGCTGACCAAAATGAGGTCAGCTATTAAGCATTCAATGGTATTACGTGTTATTTCCTATTTATTGTGAGAAAGATGAATATGTTCGCAGTGTCCATGAAGAAATTATAAAAAAAAAATAAGCAACCAGTGCTTCCATATATTGGAGATGATACATTTCGATTCAGTGAATAAACTTCGAGATGTTCAATATCCAAAAGACTGGGCTTTTGATAA
>PVIY010016193.1:0-52174 GCA_004026745.1 Myrmecophaga tridactyla | reverse complement strand
ACCTTGCTACCTATCATAACCTGCCAACCCCCAACCAGGACCATTCCAGCTAATCCTAAAGAACACCTAGGGCAATTTATCAGGTTCCATGAGGGTTCCATGCACGAGAGTAACTTTCCAGAAACCTACAACCTCCAGACGGGTCCCTGGTCCAGATAAGTCCTGAAATCTAGTGGGCCTAGTCTCTCTAGAACTAGTTCCATCTCCCCACCCCATATTACTGACAGCCCCTTCCAACATGAAAAAGTTAGAATGGCCATAGCCCAAACACCCCTAAAGAGTGGGATGGAAAGGTCAAAGGCGATGGTGGAGTTATACAGAGAAGACAGGATTTAATAAATGAATATGAATGCTGAATCATTAAACTGATATCTCTTTTAGTCTCCACTATCTTAGAGCAGCTAGAAGTAAAACCCTAAAATTGTGGAATTGTAACCCATGTCAAACTCTGAAATATATCCTATAACTAATTGTGGTGCTGTGCTTTGAAATTTAGCTTATATATATATATATATATATATATATATATATATATATATATATGTTATTGTTCACAAAAAAGAAAAAAAGTCAATTGTGATGATAAAAATATTTATGCCTTCTGGCCTCCTGTATTCTGTAGCAGCTATAAGGAAAAATCGTATGGTAGCCATGACAAACTCTGGAATCTGTCCTGTAACTGCTTGTTGAGGAGTGTTTTGAAAACTATTGCTTTATTTCTTTGCTTTGTATATATGTTATATTATACGATTAAAAAAATAATAAAAGGAAGAGAATAAAGCCTCACCTTTATCATTCCTTTGTTCCCTCTCCAATACACACACTCTGAATCCTCTTTGGGAACTAGAGGAACAATAAGGAAAAACATGCTCTCTCACTAAAATCTCTGCAAAGGCCCTGGCAGCATCATCTAGGAGTCCTCTAGGAGGATCAAAAAGCTGAAAGGGAGAGCACAGTCTCCCCTATTTGGTAAGAGAGCAATGGGTAGCTTTAAGGGGGCATCCACGGGGGCTGTAGTACCTAGTGACCCAACAATAGCCATATCAGAGGGAGTGTCCAGCAGGTGCAATCTGTCAGGTGAAGATGGCCACACCCGCAGCAGGGAGAGGGAGCAGGAAAGAAGTATGAACGATGATTCCCACAAGGACTGCCTGGGAGACTTTGCAGGAAAACAGAATCCTATCGTTAAAGGTAAGTAAAGAACTAGGGAAACTGCTTATTCTTCATTAAAAAGAAAAAAATCAGAAACTACTTTAATTCACTTCCAATAAAAATACTATGCAATGATACAGACAGCAAGAAAGGGAGGGGGACAAATTGCCTTTTAAGTACAGAGGTACACTATCATTTTTCAGTCCAGAGTGATGACACCCTGGTTCCAGCCAGTTGTTTTCTTCATCCTTGGGTTGCATAGTGCCTGAGGCTTTTTCACAGTTTGACAATGTCTGTCCAAGGTTACAGTTCAGTTTGTAAAATTGAATCTTAGAATGTAGAGCCCAGAGGGGCCTCAAAGTTCCAGTCTCTTTGCCTTGAGGCAGATTCTGTATGATTCTTATTATCACTTAACATCATTACTTTATGAGCAACCCAGGCCCTAAGAGATAGGTGAGGTCATTGGCTGCAGGTCACCCAGCTAATGTGTGGATCAGAGGTTGCAACGTAGATTTGAGTGGCCACTGGTGCTTTCACTAATTAAATTCTGACTGTTAAGCACCTCACTCACATGCCTCTATCTTATGGGAACAAAATGTTTCCAGCCTTCTCTTAGATTGTCCAATCCTGCTCCTTCCCATTTCTCAGTGTGAAGAGTCACACTTCTCAGTTATACCCTTTCTTGCCCCTTCCGCTGTGTCCTGAAATGAAATACAATCTGATTGCCTATAGTTATCTTGTGTTTTGAAGGGTTCATATGATCTATAAAAAGAATCACCAGCCTAGGACGAAGCAAGAAAGAAATTATGACCACATGATTTAACAGAAAAAGAGGCACAGTCCTTAAATATAAACTGTGCAACTTTGGGAAAATGACTTAACTTTTTTGATCTTCTGTCTCCCTACTATAAAATAATGAATCCAAAGAAGTAGGGAAACAAAATAAAGGAATAAAGTATGGAAAGGTAAAGATGGTGTGCTGGTTTGAAAGGATGTATTAATCAAAAGCCATGTTTTAATCAAAATTCCATTTCATAAAGGTAGAATAATCCCTATTCAATACTGTATGTTTGAAACTGTAATCAGATCATCTCCCTGGATGATGTGATTTAGTCCAGAGTGGTTGTTAATCTGGATTAGGTGATGACATGTCTTCACACATTGGGATGGGTCTTAACTGGTTTATTGGAGTCCTATAAAAGAGAAAATGTTTTGGAGAATGGGAGATTCAGAGAGAGCAGAGAATGCTGTAGCACCATGAAGTAGAGTCCACCAGCCAGTGACCTTTGGAGATGAAGAAGGAAAACGCCTCCCAGGGAGCTTCATGAAACCAGAAGCCAAGAGAGAAAGCTAGCAGATGACACTGTGTTCGCCATGTGCCCTTCCAGATGAGAGAGGAACCCTGACCATGTTCACCATGTGCCTTCTCATTTGAGAGAGAAACCCTGAACTTCATCGGCCTTCTAGAACCAAGGTATCTTTCCCTGGATGGATGCCTTAGATTGGACATTTCTATAGACTTGTTTAATTGGGACATTTTCTCGGCCTTAGAACTGTAAACTAGCAACTCATTAAATTCCCTTTTTAAAAGCTGTTCTGTTTCTGATATATTGCATTCCGGCAGTTAGCAAACTAGAACAGATGGGGTCTTGGGGAAAAAAGGGAGTAAAGGAGGGAGAGAGAGAAGTAGAGAGAGAGAATGGGAGGGAAGGATGGAAGGAAGGACTGGGGGAAGAAAAAAATAAGACAAAGTTGTTTGTAAATCATAACGGAACAACGCACTTCAAGGTAAAATTTTCACAGTAGGTTACTAAAAGTCTAGAAGTCTTTGGGGATAAAACTGGAACTTGCAGTTAGATGGATCATAAATCTACTGTTTGAGGTCGCCTTCAAATATAAATGACAAAATATAAAAGTGAAGATTTAAAAGACCCATAGATTTCTTCAAAATTAAAAACTTTTGTGCAAAGGACATTATCAAGAAAGTGAAAAGACACCCACAAAACTGGAGAAAATATTTGCAGATTCTGACAAAGGTTGAATATCCAGGATAAATAAAAGTTCCTAAAACTCAACAACAAAAAGATAACGTAAGTTAGAAATTGGCAAAGGACTTGAATAGACATTTCTCCAGAGGAGATACACAAATGGCCAATTAGTACATAAAAAGATGTTCAACATCATTAGCCATTAGGGAAATACAAATCAAAACTACAATGAGATACTTCTTCACACTAACAGGGCTACTATTTGAAAAAAAAAAGAAAAGAAAAGAACCTGTGTTGCAAGGATGAGGAGAAATTGAAATTCTCATGCATTGCTAAAAGGAATGTAAAATGGTGCTGCCATTGTGAAAAATGGTTTGGCAGTTCCTCGAGAAATTAAACATAGAATTAACATATGATCTATAAATCAAAGTATGTCCACTGACCATTCACAGACCTTGGCATAATATAGAAGTTGGAGAAATATTCATTGATTCAATTTCACGTTACAGAATAAAGGATACAAATATACTGTTTTCAACTCCTCTGAAATAGGGAGATGAGAATTAATGGCCTTTTCATGGTCAATTAACTAGTTAATAATGAAAGCAGAAAGATTCCCTTGTCCACTAGCCTTGAAAGAACTCTCTATAGTTAACCTAATATTTTTCAACTTTAAAAACATTAAAAAGGGTAATCAGGGGAATATCTCTCAGGTTAGTGACATCAGAGCTGGTAACCCAAGTCCCCAATCTCCCAAAGGGTTATACAATTTTTCTCATTACTACATAAATCTTTACTCATAAATCTTCATTCTTTCCCCTGAAAGAAAAATTTTACTGAAATAATCCCACCGTGATTAATAAAAAACATTGTGCAGGCAAATTTCTAAATCCTTAAAGTTACAGGAAGGTCAGTATTCTGTCTTCCCAAGAAATCCTTCCCCCCAGCCCTAAAGGGCATTTCTGTTGTCATCAAAAGCACAATTAGACCAAGCTCAGGCAAATGTTTAAGAAGGTAAATCATAGATTTCTAGAAGAATCCTTGAATTATTATTGGATTCAGCATATAGAACAAAGGGTTGGTTTCTTCATAAAGATAGTGTTCACACTGAACAAGCGGGGGGTGGGGGGTGGGGTGGGTGGAAAGGTCCACAAGGACATTATTATCCAGGAATTATTTCCAAGTTTAACTAGTTCTGTCACACAAAGATTTTTTCCAAATCATTGTCTAAAATGGTTTCTTGGTTATTCTGTACATATGATGGGATTCCCACTCTAAAGTTTGCTAACTGGTTTGGTAGGAGCTCACCTCAGTTCTGTCCCTACCCTGCCTTCTGCTTAACATTCTCTCCAGCTCTTGAAGAGGACACAGAGAAGGAAAAAGAACACCCTTTGGACCAATTATATTGTACCAAATAGTTTAAAACAATTGCTTCCAAAAGACAATTCAAGTCAAAGCAGTGGAAAATTGTTTTGTATTATTCAAACTACTTTTCAGTTCCCATTATGCATGACTTCAATTAGCCTCGACCTTTGACATTTTTTTCCCTAACACAGCAAGAATAAGGCCTCTCCTGCTTTCTTTCTCCTTCTATGCAGCCCTGTGAGAGAAAGTCTTACATTGGGCTACTGCCCAAGGAGTCCTTAGTTAATTGCATGTAATTATGCTACATCCTACTTTCAGATGCTAGGGCTGTTTCTTGTATCCTTATAATACAATTATGAGTGAAAGCTCCAATTGTTGCTGAATACTTGCAAGAGACGCCCCTCCCTCTGAGTATTTTGTAATACTACAGCACTTTGCTGAGTGGTGGTGATCTTTAACTAGATTGCAGGACATTGAACTAAATTAGTAATAGCAGATACTGACAGTATTCCCTTGGGCCCTGGTCAGCTCTTTGCCAAGGGACTGCTCTCCTGAGCCAAAGACACTTCTTGTCCAGATAGTAAAGATAAATAAATGATCATGTTATTCAACTAGGAACTGGCATGTTTATCCTACCTGGCAGGAAGGCTTTCATTGAAACACAAACTTCAAAAATAAAAAAAATAAAAAAAGAATTCTTTTGGAGCCAGAGATTATCGCTTGGATTTCTTGCATGATGGTGTGCTGCATGGTGTCATTTTAAGAGGTATAGTACCTTCCAGCTGACCAATAAACCTCTTTAGTTAATTCAAACCTTATACAGCTGGAGTCAAAACACTTGAGCATATCCTGGTACTCATCACAGCAAAGAAATCTCTGGTCATTTACGAAAATTTTCAGCTTTTAGGCTGGGAGACAAAGGGAAATCCATTTATCTTTGGGCACTTAGTTTAAAAAAATAACTAAGCAAGAAATTAATCCTAGATCATTTCAGCAAATAGCTTATAGACTCCTGAGGACAGAAGAGACACACATATTATACTCACTACAAAAAACTCAACGGCTTACTACTGAGACATTAAAATCCCTTTAAAGGTCAGAGTTGCCAGCTCAGTCCTTAGGAAACCATTTCATTGCTCCTGCCAGCTCAGCCCTCAGGAAACCATTTCATTGCTCCTGGTAACTTCCTCTTGGCCAGCAATTACAGGGCACCACCAGTAGGTGGTGATCTTGTTAGGGTTCTAAGTGTGATCCACAAGCATCAATCACCTGGGATGTGGGTGGGGGTAGAATTCTGTTAACAAGGCAGATTTCAAGGGCACCAAACCTGCTGAATCAGATTCTCTGGGGAGAGAAAATGAGAATCTCCATTATAACGGGTCCCCCAAGTGATTATTTCACATTTTGAAGACTAGGGTCAAACAATTGTAATTTCATCACTGGTGAAGCAAGCTGTGGTTCACACTATCTTTCTTACCCTCCTTGACTGTACTTTAAGATAGACCTTGTGGTTTAAAAAACAGAAAAAAACAGAATAATGAAACAGCCTGAGAGAACACTTCAAAAGTGAAAACCAAAATCCTCCAGACAAGCGCTCAACTGTCTCATTTATGCAATCCCAAGGAGGCCACCCCTTTGTGATGTGGCCATCCAAACACTGAGCAATCACAGAGAGGACTATCTACAAGCTCAAGAGCCAAAAAGCACAGGACTGAAGCTTGGTCTCACTATTTTCACTCTGTGACAGGACAGGTGACATGCATAAGCCCCAATTTCCTCAGCCATGAAGAGGAGCTGATAGCACCTACCTGATAGGATTAGATGAGGCAATGTATAGCATGCCCTCAGCACCCAGTGATTATAACTACTCTTATTATTGATAACCCTCTCAACTTTTAGATCAAAAGTCCTTTTTCCAGCCTCTCCACGGGTCAACATTCTTTAGTATTCCTGCTGCCATAGCACAAACCTTTAACTCCTTTATCAAAGAAAGCCTAATTGCCTGTTTACAACCGAATCAAGGTGCCAGGCATAGCTCAGCCCTTCCTAATTTAACGCTGCCAGAGACTACAGATTCGTCTTTTTTACTTCTTGCTGACTTACATGGGGTTGATTAAAGGCATCAAATTAAGTGCATCTCCATGTTAGTTCTGCCTCTGGCAGTACCTCTTCCTGGAGCTTATCTATAATCATGGCACCACAAAGTTGGTCCAGGGCTTTGTCAACTCTCTCTCTCTCCTTATTCTCTACCAGTGCCTCCAAAGCCACTCCATACAAACACAGAAACTAAAGAATTGATTGTTTGGTTAATGGAGATGTTCACTAACATTAGGTGCATCGTCCTTTCCGTCTTAAATTCTCTAATGAGTAAATCAGGACTAATGCCTTCATGTGTTCAAACTTAATGGAGCGTCACCACACGCTAGGCACTGAGCATGGCACAAGGCTCTCAAAGATGGTAACACACAGCCCTAACCCTTTTAGATATTTCCATTTAGTAAGCATAGAAATTACACATGAGCAAATATGACAGATTCAGTCCCCAGGAGGAGCTTAACAAATGTTTATTACCTTACTTTTCAGAAGCCCAGTTCTCTTTCAGAAGAATCTGTCTTACTAACGTTTATACCACGAACTCATCAGTGTTTTTTAACATCTATTTTTAAATGGATATTTAAAACACAAAGTTAAGTCTGCAACTATGATAGAAATTTCAAATCTCCAAAAACTTGCTCCCGGTTTCTAAAATTTCTGCCTGGGTATTTTAAGATTCAAAGACCAAAATTAAGTCACTGCCCCCAGCGAAGCAAGTTTCTATATGGTGCAAGTAGGAGCACAGGCTCAGCACAACAGAGGCTCCCAGTAAATGACGCCTTATTGCTTGCACAAAGGGCCCAAAATAAAACAGGGAGAAAGATCCCACCTCGGCCAGTCCCCCGGAAATCAGGTGAGGATGGCAGCTCCGCACACCTCGCTTTGTGTAGGAGATGGGGTGCACGTGCGTTGAGTGCTGGGCTTTTATACACTCCAGGGGCTGGGGGGAGGGGGCGTTGGGGAAGCTGCCTATGAGGAACCTCTGTGCCCTGGCAAGCAGCCGGGATTGGTTAGGATTGAACGTCTCTCATCTCTCCCGGCTGCCTGTGGTCTCCTGCAAAATAGAAACATACCAAACACCTGCATGCAAACAAGCACAAATGAAAAGATAAAATGCACCTGCACACACAGAAGCAAAAGCGGGAAAGTCAGGGGATAGGTGAGGGCCAGGAGATGGATATTGAGTGTGTCCTTGAATTCCCACAGAATAAGAATCCAAATTACAGAAGCTGAAGAAAATAAGACTCCAGAGGACTTTACTTCTAAGCGGTTTACATCCACATACATCAATATCGGCAACTGGCTTTGCAAAGTCTCCTGAGAGAGGGCCCCATGTCATTCTCACTTCTTCTCAGCTCCCGTCTTAGAGGCCGTCAGAGAAACCCAGGTTCCAAGAGTTGACCCATCAGCTCCAAGATATCCAGAACCATTACAGGCCTGGTGTAAAGGCTGGACTTCAAGTGGAAGGAGGAACAGAGCTCCTTCTCCTCTCTGCAGTGGTGTGTGGGCTGGACAGTCATTAAATAAGTACTTAACTTTCTAACCCTCCATTTCCTCATCTCTGTGTTGGGGTATCTTCCTCATAGCATTGATGGAAGAGAGAATGAGACTGAGTGTCTGCCTACCGGACACCAGCTTATTTAGCATTGTTTATAGAAGCCCCGCAGGCACATCTGTCACCAGTGTGGGGTGTTCCCTGTAAAGGACCCTTTATATCATCGTATCATCATTGTCATTGTCATGTCATCATCATGCTTCACGCCAAGATTCACTGTGCACTTCCTTGGAAGAGAGGAAACTCAGGAAAAAAGAGAAAGAGAACTAAGTCTGAGCTTTTCTGAAGCTGCTTAAAGAGGAGAATGAAAAAATTATAATGAAAATGATCATTAATTGAGCATTTATTGTGTGACAGTCATGGAGCCAACTACTTTATCGTTCAGTCCCCCTACTAAATATCCTACGAGGAAGATACCATCGCTACTCCCCTTTTAGAGATGAGAAACTGAGGATCAGAGAAGGTGCTCCCTTACTGAATGCCACACAGCTCCAAGTGGCAGAGCGCTAGCTACCAAGTCTGCAATCCTCTGTGAAGAGAGGAGAAACACTACATCCCCTGCCTTCACACACTTTCAAATCTTCATACCCAGGACTGGCTAAGAAACTTGCCAAACATCTGGTAACTCAAGGAAGCCTCACTTCTGTTTATTTTGTTGTATTGTGTTTGCATGTGGGGTCCATACTTCTTTCCTCTCTTTTCCCCCACAAAGTATCCTCACTATTTGCCCTGAAGATGAGGACTATAACCCTAGGAAAAACAAAAGTCAGATAAATTTTTAAAAATCATGTGGCATTATTTTAACTGAGTATTTCCCCCTCAACTTTATGGGCATAATCTTAGCCTAGAAATGATCCTATATCATTAAAGCTCCCCTGTGTCTGCTTTGTAATTTCTTTTTTGATGTATCAAAGACTGTAGGTGATGATCTTTTTCAACAAAAGAAAGGCACTCAGAGGGAGCCAGCTGTGTGTCTGTCAGCAGTCAGACAGCTGGAATCTCAGAACCCCAGCTCCAGAAGGAGAGTGCAGTGTGTGATTAAGAGTGTCCTTTCACAGATGAGTAAAAAATATGGATTAAAAATAAATAAATAATAGAGGGAACCAATGTAAAAATAAATTGGGTAGGTGGAAATACTGGTGGTCAGTGAGAGGGAGGGGTAAAGGATATGGAATGTATGAATTTTTTTCTTTTTATTTCCTTTTCTGGAGTGATGTAAATGTTCTGAGAGATGATCATGGTGATGAATATACAACTATATGATGATATTGTGAGCCATTGATTGCACACCAAGTATGGGATGTTCATACATTAAGAATGTTCGTGTTTGTATGTGGATTGGTTTTATTAATTAAAAAAAAAATAAGTTAAAAAAAAAAAAAAAGAGTGCCCTTCCTGCCTCTTTGATGTGAGCCCAGAGGCAGAGAAGTTCAACAGGGGAAAACGGTGGGGAGCCCAGGTTTGCCGTGAAGAGGCAACAAAACCCAACAAATAACTGAAGGTTCCTAACCTTGGCAGAGGATGTGTTACAGAAGCCTTCATCTCAGCATGGCGATGCACTGCGTGGAGGGCCTGTCCCTTCAGACAGAGACAGGCTCCTTTAGCTGATACACACAATTCTGGCAACCGCCTAGGGGAGAAAAAATATTTTTCCTTAAGCTGAAATGTGAAACAAATGTCTACTGTTTTCTAGAAGGCACACTCAGAAAAGACATTGTGATTCTTCTTTCTTTGCTTGAGGAGAAGAAAGGGAAGCATACTGACAGTGGGATGTTTCTCCCAAGCCCACACAGCAGTCTGTGTTAGGACGACAATGAAAAGTTGGATATTGGAATACAGGAAAGCTTGGAAGATAAGACAAAATTTAACACTATTTTATTTCTGTGAGTTAAAAGTAGCAAAGCCCAAATTGTAACATGGGCTCCATCCCAATCTTAAAAACATCAAATCTATATTTCATATTTAAATACCATTCCCCTATATGGATTGCCATTTGAATGATATATTTAAAGGTGATAACACGATATAATTATAATCATCTCACCGTTATAATATTTGCTAATTATTTTATGATCAGATTCTTCCAGTGGCTGGCTGTCTTGCCTCCAGTATATCTTTAATATAACAAATAATTTTTCATATGCCATTTGTTGTCATATAATTATTCATAATGCATATTCACTGAGTACCTTGTATACAACAGATGCTCTAATGGATACCAATCTACTCTCACTCAGCTGCAAAATTTCTTGAAATTAAAAAGTCTTCAAAGTTACTCAAGTTATATGATTTAAAAAATTAAATGATTTCAAGAGAGGAGCCCCAAATGACTAGTCAGTTTCCCAGAGACTAGTACTGTCTGGCTTTGAGATGAGAAGGAATCCCACAGTTGTGGCCACTAAAAAGAGTGAAAAACCTAAAGCACTTCTTAAATAGACCTTGTTCCAGGCCGTGAATTTTGGGAACCAGCCTGGTAGGCATCAAGCTTTCAGATGGAAGAAGGAGTGGCAACAACCTCTACTAGAAAACACAGAAGAGGAGAATTTCAACCCTTTTAGCAATTCTCGAAGGGCTGATTCAGCCCTAAAAGAAAACACGCGCCCTCTGGCTGATAATCAGTGTGGTTGCCATACCTTTGTGACCCCTGATGATATTCAGAAATTCCATGGAAATGATTCTACTAAATCATAGAATAAATCTACCAAATTGCATTTTTGTTTTTTGGCATTGTGTCCACTCAAAGACAGCCTGAGGTTTGAAATTGGCTGAAAGAGAAAGTCTAATCCTGGTAGAAGGCCAGAAATTACATTCCTTTTTCAAAACAGTTTAGAAATGTACAGTTGGGTAAAAGTTTAGAGTATTTTCTAGGAACACCAGTCTTCTAAGCTTCTTGGCAAATGGGATATTTGTTATAATACCTTGGATAGTTGCAATAATGAGTAAATTACTATTAGAACAGTATATTAGTCATTATCAAATTTACATAACAGAATATCCATCTCTGGACCAGAGCCTTCCTAAATATTTTCTATTAACCAAACTGTCCTCCTTTCTAACATTCTGATGTACCCTAGAGGAAGGCACCTAGCTTAGAGAATTACATTTATAATCCTTTGCTTTATTATATTACTTCTTTTATAATGTACCTCTACACACAATTTCTTATCTCTATCTTCCCAGCACCATTATAAGAGGAAGACAAAGGGGAACTCACTCTTATTAAACCTGTTATGAATCAGGTACTCTACACATATTATTAAGCACTTTAGACATATTAGTTCATCCTTATTAGAACCCTATATGGTAGCTATTAGTACAGATGATTAAAACTGAGGCATACTGGGATCTTGCTTACATCTTAGGGTTAGAAAGATGTGGAGACAGAATTCAAATTCAAGAAGTCAGACTCATATGTATTTGAAACCCACTCCTCTAAACCATTGCTAATGATAATAAATGGGAAACCCATATGAAAAAGAATTTCAGATCATGGCAATTATACTAGACCATATATCATAGAAAACAAAACAGAGAGCAAAAAAAATAATTTCTGTAACCATTCATATGAACCATACTTCACACACACAAAAAAGTGACCTTAACTTCCAGAAGTGACGAAAAACATGGCTAATGAAGACCTTATGCTAGCAAAACGATGTCAATTCTGCCATCCTCTTGCTGTCTTCATGTGCTTGGATTGAGTAATGTTGACTCAATCCAAAAAATGACAGGGGTGTGTTGAGACATCTCTCTTCTCCACAGTGCCTAGAATGAAGTGGGGTTTTGTTTTTTCATTTTTAAAAACTATAGTAAGATATATATATATAAAACATAAAATCTGCCATTTTAACCATTGTCAAGGGTACAATTCAGTGGCATTAATTATGTTTACAGTGGTATGTGGCCATCACCACTATCTATTTCCAAAAATATTTCTTGAACCCAAACAGACTGTACCCATTTAGCAATACCCTCCATTCTCCCCTCCCCCATGGTTCTCAGAAACTCCTAATCTACTTTCTGTCTCTATGTATTTGCCTGTCTAGCCTAGGTATTTCATATAACTGATATCATACAATATTTGTTCTTTTGTGTTCTGTATGTTTGTTTACAGGAATCTTTTAATGTTATATACACATTTGGGGGAAGTTAATTTAAATTAGGTAATATAAACAATAATTCATATAACCACATATATGTAAACCTCCATACAGCACAATATACTGAAAGTCTAACTGAGAAATTAAAATTTAAGGGATGATTTTGATTGTTGAATCATTACATAGATATTCCTTTTTGCTTTCTGGTATATTTGGTATAAACAGAGGGAAATACTTAAAAACTCTAAATTGTAATCCAGCTGCCTTGACCTCTGATAATGATTGTATAGCCCTTATCTTCTGCCACTGTGATGGTAAAAACCTTGTGGCTAACTTTCATTTGTACCCAGTTACCCAGTTTTTCAACTTTAGAGTCTTGTGATCACTAAAAACAGCTCCTAATGTTTATTAATGAAGGGTCTTGGGTCAGCCCAGAACTACCCCACCCCAACTCCACAGTTATCTTGATAACCAAGACTGGATCTAACCAAAGTGGGCCTTCCTGACATGCGCAGTAGCTTAGACTTTAAGCCACAAGTCACCCTATACTTCATGATAATACTAAAAATCATACCTATCATAATATTAAAACCACCATTTTCTTACATACATTCTGTGACTAGCATGTAATCAATCTACACATGCTTATTAATTAGATCACCTCTAATTTCATCAGTTGGGGTCACTATGCTCATCCTAAACCCTGCCTATCTTTTTCTCTAATAAAACTATCAGAATTATTGCAGTTCGGGGAGACAGATTTTGGGCCGATAGGCTATCTGTTGTCCTGCTAAGCACCTAGTGATAAACTTTTTCTCTCTTTGAAACTCCAGTGTCTCAGGAATTGGTCATTTGAGCCCATTGGGCAAAAGAATCCACCACATTTGTCTGACAATAAAATCCATGAGAATACCGTTATCAACCCTTCCATGCACTGGAACTCCTACACTTCCCCTACAGTACCTCATGGTTATATGACATCTGGCCATCTGATATAGGGATCTGGTAAGCATTCCAGTGACAATCTGGATACGAAATAGAAAAAAAAAAAAAAAAGAACTAACTTCTTTTGAACTTATTTAATATATAAAAATATAGTAGATATTATAGAAAGTAAAATCTTTCTCAATACAAAATCAAAGACCACTGAAATATTAAAAAAAAAAACATAATTGCACCCATGGAAACATAGGGCTGAGGTTGAAAGACAATTAGAAAAGATTAAAGAGCATAAAGGAAAAGGATGCAGAGAACCAAGTGATAAGTGGCAGCTACAGCTGACCTGTGTACATTAGCCAATCTTGATTACAGAGAGCCTTGCTTTTGACAGTCACACAGGAACCAGGAGACAAGGTGAGACTTAGAACTAAGACACCATATGAAGCCCAAGTTGTATAAGGGCTACACACTCAGAGTACCAATTTGAAACTGTTGTGTACCCCAGAAAAGCCATGTTCTTTAATCCTGTTTCAATATTTCTGGGTAGGACCTTTTTTATTAAGTTGTTTCCGTGGGGATGGAACCCACCCAATTGTGGGTGGGACCTGTTGATTAGGTGGTTTCCATGGAGATGTGTCTCCACCATTCAAGGTGGGTCACTTACTGGAGCCCTTTAAGGGGAAACCATTTTGGAAAAAGCTTCAGTCACAAGACCCAACAGAGCCCACACAGCCTGAGACTTTTGGAGATGAAGAAACAGGAAGCCTTTTGAAATGAGAGGCCAGGAGAGACAGCTAGCAGAAGTCATCATGTACCTTCCGAGCTGACAGAGGTGTTCTGGATCCATCAGCCTTTCTTGAACCAAAGTATCTTTCTTTGGATGCCTTAGTTTGGACATTTTTATAGACTTAGAATTGAAAACTTGCAACTTAATAAATTCCCTTATTAAAAGCCATTCCATTTCTGGCATATTACATTCCATCAGCTTCACCAAATCAAAACACTCAGTGAGAAAAAAAATGACAAATGGAGATGACAAGGAAATTTATCATAGTCTGTGCTCATAAAGGGGGAAAATAATATCTGCTAAACATATAATCCCATGCCTTCCTTTAATGGGTTTAGGATTTGAACTTACACTACAACAAAGAGGTTTAGGTAAAAACAGGAAACACATTAACATAATAAAAAACTGGTAAACCCCAGGTTGCCAATTAGAAGAAAACACAAATCAATATGGAAAGAAATATTATCCACCCAAGATCAAAAAATTCTCAAAGATAAAGCACCATAGAACATGGATTCAAAGAGCAAAATTACAAAACTACTCAAGTAACCATGAATGAGAATCAGCACAAACAACCACCAACACAATTAGAACCCAAAGAATAATCATATGTGCAATTCAAAATAATATAATAAAGTGATTAAATAAAATTAAATGAAATAAAATATATGAACAAGGAAAAATAGCTATCAAAAATTCCCAGGGAAAAAAACAGAAAAAGAAATTCTGAGTGACTTAAACCACAGAGCAGACACAGCTGAAATAAGAAATTTGTAATTTTGAATAAAGTGACATATGAAGAAATTTCCTATACTGCAGCATACAGAGCCAAACTGAGAAAGAATATTAGAGAAATTAAGAGAATCCAAGTTGAACTAGGTTGCACCATAGTGTCCAGTCCCTAGATTGAGAATGGATAAGAATGATTATTTAGTCTTGTTTCAAGATTTCTTTTACATTGGCTTATTCCTGAAGAAGAAAATAAAGAAATAAAATGATGTGGTTAAAGGGAAATGAAGGTGATTCCCACTGCCTCCCTTTTAACTTTCAGAAGAGTACCCAGAGTGTGACAGCACTGTAGAGTGAGATGCCCTTCCAAGTCACAGAACTTACAGCTGGGCCCAAGAAGGTAAAATTCACAACAACCAACATCAAATTTTAAAATTGCAGGTTTGTAAAGAAGTAGAAGAATATGAGCCATAAGAAGAAGAAAATCACCCAATCAAAACCAACTCATAAATGAAATAGATGATAGAATTATAAGAACATTAAAATGTATTCTAGCTGTATTCATATGTTGAAAAAGCCAGAAGAAAGGATAAACATTTAAATGCATGAAGGAAATATGAAACCCAAGTCCAACTCCTAGGGAAGAAAACTACAGTATCTAACATGAAAGAGTCATTGCATGAGATTAACATCAGATTAGACATTGAAGAAGGAAAGATTAATGAACTTGAAGATATAGGAATTGAAACTATCCAAAGTAAAACACAAAGATGAAAAAGAATGAAAAGAACATCATTGAGCAGCAAAACTACTTTAAATGACTTAATATATATGTAATAGGAATTCTCAAAAAAAGAGGGATTACATAGAAATGGTAGAGAAAAATAATGGCTGATTTTTTTTAACCTGATAAATACAGATCCATGAAGTTCAAACAACCCTAAGCACAAGATACACGAAGAAAACATACCAAAGCACACCATAATCAAACTGCCTAAAACCACCGATAAGTGGTTTCACTAATAAAATGAAATTCTTAAAAGCAGTCAGGAAATAAAACACACTGCATTCAGAGAAATAAAAATATGAACAAAAATAAATATACATTGTAAACAGTACAAGTGAGAAGACAGTAGAGTAACATTTTTTAAATATTGCAAGATAAAAACTGTCGATCCATACTTCATAACCCAGTGAAAATATTTTTCAAAAACAATGAAGAGTTTTCCAGACATAAACAAGCTGAAATAATTCAAAAGCAGTAGACTTGCACTACAAGAAATGTTAAAGGAAGTCTCTAAAGCAGAAGGGAAATGATATGAAATAGAAATTTGGATCTATGCCAAGGAATGAAGAGCCCCAGAAATGGTAACTGCATTGGTAAACAGAAAAACTTTTTATTTATTTCTCTTTAAAAGATAATAAACTGTTTATAGAAAAAGTAAAAAGAATGCATTGGGGGATTTATAATTCACGTACAAGTAAAATGAATAGCAACAATTGCACAAAGTCTGGAAGGGAAGAAAAGGAAACATACAATTGTAAGGTTCTTATACTGTACATAAAGTGGGATAATATCTTTTGAAGATAGAATGTGGTAAGTTAAAGATAATGACTATAAAACTTAAAGCAACCACTGAAATAAAAAAAAAAGATGTATAGCTAATAGCGTACAAAGGATATAAAACGAAGGCATAAAATAATATTCAAATAATCCAAGAGAAGGCAGAAGAGGTAATTGGGTAAAAAGAACATTTGAGTCAAACAGAAAACAAATATCGAAACAGTAGATTTTAAATCAACCATATCAGAGTTGCAGGAAGATGGCAGAATAGGATAGGTAGAGTTCACCCTGCTCCAAGGAACAGCTAGAGAAGGGACAGGAGGGTGACTGGGATGGCAATCCAGGGTGTATAAGTGACCTGAGAGAGTCTTCTGCACACATAGGGAGGCCCTGATTGCAAAAGCTGAGGAACTGAGAAGCAGAGAACCAGAGACCATCCAGCTGGTGCAAACAGTCTAACACAAAAGCCTGGAGCCCTCAGGAATGCAAAGATGGGGAGCCAGGGACTTGGAAGTAAGCCAAGCCATGTTCCTTGAACACACTACCCTCACCAGCACAGCCCCATGACCTGCATGCAACTCACCCCACACACCTAAACCCTGTCACCCATCCCTCCACCATGCTCCAAGCACCCCTGCCCTGCCAGTCCCCCACATGCATACCTGCCCCACACCCCTACCCCAAGCCTGCCCCAGCCCAAACACACCTCTCATTCAAAACTGTGGCCTTACCCCACCCCTCCCAAGACCCACCTCCCCCTCCCTGCCCCCTGCAGGTGGTCAATAGCGCATAAAGGCTGTGAGCACTTACCTCTATACCTAGGCTACACCCACCCCCAGCCCATACAGTCACCCAACCCCACCCTGTCACCCTTCCCCCACCCTAGCTCTGCACACATTTACATCAGTTTACAGCCCTCCCAGATCTGCACATGTGCATGGCCCCCAGACAAGCCCACCAGCTCTGGACAAACACTGACCTGAGCAGCCGTGTCACATCCGCCCCCAGTCCATGTAGGTGCAACACCAACCCACTGCCTTTGCTCTGCACATACGCACAAAGGGGCCCTGTGCCCTAGACTGGCATACACCAGGGCAACACCCCCCGACCTGTGCACCTGCACAGTCACATCCTCTGCACCTCTGGGCACCCACGCTTACAGATACCAGTGTAGCATCTCCAGCCTGTGCCTAAACCTGCACTGAAACACATCACCACACTGTTGTGCCCACCCTACGCCCTGTATCTTGCTCGACATCCATCCCGCAAATACAAGGATGTAGACTGCTGAGGGGAATCAACCTCCAAAGTAAGCCAATCAAGATATTTAAATGCCACAAAGACAGCAGAACATCACTAAGCATATTATAATGCAGACAGATATAGCCCAGCCTAATGACCAAATTTAAACACCAGAGGAGACACAGACATTGGAATAACTAATCAAAGATGTCCATATAACTCTACTAAATAAAATCAATGGAATGGTTAATGACTTAAAGGAGATCAAGAAGAAACTGGAAGAGCATAAAGAGGAATTTGAAAGAATAAACAGAAAAATAGCAGCTATCACAGAGATTAAGGATGCTGTAGCCCAAATAAAAAACATACTAGGGACACACAACAGCAGATTTGAAGAGGCAGAAGAAAGAATAAGTGTACTAGAGGAAAGGACAACTGATCTCAAACACTCAAAACAGCAAATGGCAAAAAAGATGGAGAAATTTGAATTGGATCTCAGGGAAATGATAGACAAGACAAAGTGTACAAATAAAAGAATCATTGGTATCCCAGAAGAAGAGAAGAGTAAAAGGCTAGGAAGAGTAGTTGAGGATATAATGGGGGAAAACTTCTCAACCCTTATAAAGGACATAAATATGCAAGTCAAAGAAGCTCAATGAACTCCAATAGAAAAACCCAAATAGGCCTTCCCTAAGACACATACTAACCAGTCTGTCAAATGTTGAAGAGAAGCAGAAAATCCTGAAAGCAGCAAGAGAAAAACAATCTACTACATACAAGGGTAAGCACATAAGACTGAGTTCAGATTACTCAACTGGCACTATGGAGGCAAGAAGGCAGTGGTGTGATATATTCAAGATCCTGAAAGAGAAAAACTTCCAGCCAAGAATTCTATACCCAGCCAAATTATCCTTCAAAACTGAGGGAGAGATTAAAATTTTCACATACGAACAAATCCTGAAAGAATTTCTCAACAAGAGACTGGAGTTCTGCCAGTTGGAAAAAAAAAAAAAAGACAGCAGAGGGAGGTCTGGAGGAGGGCATAGAATTGAAGAGTACTATTAAGGGTAACTTAAGGGACAAAAAGAGAAAGAGGGAAAAGAATATATAGATCTGACAAAAGAAATCCAAAATATAAATCAACCATGTCAGTGTCCTTATTAAATGTAAATATCTAATTACTCCCATTAAAAGGCAAAGATGGTCAAATTAGGTTTTAAAAAGAAAAATCCAACTACATGCTGACTACATGGAGCCTGCTTTAAATGCAAAGGTACAAATACGTTAAAGGTAAAAAGATGGGGAAAAGATATATCATGCCAATACTAATCAAAAGAAAGATACCACGGCTATCTTAATATATGACAATGTAGATTTTATAGCAAAGAATACAACAAAGTATAAAGAAGATTATTTCATGATGATAAAGGGGTCAGTTCAAGAAGACAAACAATCCTATGCACCTAAAGACACAACTTCAAATTATATGGCGCAAGAAACTGATGGAACTGTAAGGAGATAATAGGCTAATTCACAATTTTAGTCTAAGAATGCAACATCCCTCTCTCAATAACTGATAGAAACAATAGATTTAAAAAAATCAAAAAGGATATAGAGAACTTGAACAGCATAAATTAACTTGACCTAACTTATATGTATAGAACACTAAACAATTAACAACATTGAAATATTTATCTGAATTTACTAAAATGTGAAATGTTACATTGTATATATGGCAATAGAATAAAAATTAGAAATAAAAGTCCATGGAACTACATTACACAGTGAAGCCTAAGTTCAATCATTGACTATCATTAGTAGTACAATTATAAAAATGTATTTTCATCAATTGTAACAACTGTTCCTCACCAATGTAAAGTGTTAGTAATAGGGTGGTATCTGGGAATCCCGTTTGGGGTTTTTTGGGGTTTTTGGCATGGGCAAGCAGCAGGAATCGAACCTGGGTCTCCAGCATGGCAGGTAAAAACTCTGCCTGCTGAGTCACCATGGTCTGCCAGGGAATCCCATATTTTATGCATGATTTTTCTGTAAACCTACTTCTCTAATAAAGAAAAAAAAGAAGGAAGGGAGGGAGAGAGGGAAGGAGGTAAAGAGAAAGACAAAGGAAAGGATGGGAAAGGGGAGGAGGGGAGAGGGGATGGGAGAAGGGAGCAAAGGGGGGAAGAAAGGGGAGGGGAGGAACAAGGAAGGAAGGAAGATAGATTATCATTTTAAACAGTTCTAACGTACACAGCAAGCACCAAGATATATTTATAGTAACTCAGATCTTGATACCTACCCTATTTACTGCTACTAAGCTATGAGAAGAGATAAAACAAAATGGAGTCTCTATGGCTAAGAGATTTTAAATGGAGTCAGGAGACCCTTCAGGAAGTTATTCTTATGCAAATCTCAGCCAATTATCACAAACTGCCAAGGTATGCCACATTAAAAGCAACAGTGTTTCTGAAACATCTGAACTCCCATCAAACAACAAGTTAAAGAAATCAGTAAACTGTCTAACTTGAAGGACATTTGGAAAGCCCCAAACATCTACCAATCATAACTCTTTACAAACAACTTGTGCAATCTTCTTCTTTTTCTCTAAAACTCTGCTTGGAAGCCCCAAGATGGGGCATAGTTTAGGTTGCTACCTGAATCTATGTTTCCCAGGGGAAAAAACAATGATTAAATAGAACATAACCACAAATTGATTTCACTGGTTCTTAAATAAGCTACCTGATTCCCTATAACAGGAAGGGGCAAATGCTAATTGCAATACTAGATATCTGACAACTCCTGGAGGTAACTTCAGACTAATTTTAAATGTAATTGGTCCCTGTGTCCTTTTACCCACAGTAGGGGTTCAGACATTGATTGTTACCAGAGGGAAGTTCTGGTCTGGAGATCTAGCATACACAGGCACAGTGAAGTTAGTTTGCTTGTGGGAAATAAATTTTCTCAGACACTCTATCGCCTGTTCACACCTCTTAATTTGTATTTGGGATGTTAAGGTCTTAATTTGCATTTGAGATGTTAATAAAATATTCTGTGGAGTTGCTAAAAATGATTTTTTTGGCCGTTTGCCCTTTCTAGTTTCAAAGGCATAAGCACAAGGCAGCGAATTCAGAAGAAATGGGAATGTTCAATGGCATTTTATGCTTAACTTCATCAAACCTGGAAAAACAAGTCACTTAATTAAAAGAAATCGGTCTAGAGTAGTTTAGAAAGATCTAAACACTTATCAGAACACTATATTTTAATTATACTCCTTAGCAAATTTCACAGAGTAGCATATAGAGTGGGAACATGCAAAGATCAAGGAGGCCATCCCTAAGGATCCTACAAGTTCTAGTGGTTTACAAAGCTCCAAGCCCACTCCAGTTGGTCTCCTCAAATATCCATCATATCTTTTCATCTGACACCTGCTATAAACACAGGCATGAGCTAGACCAATATCTAATAAGTCATTTTTCTTTAACTTTCTTATCCCCCAAATCATTAAAGAATTTTTACAACATGAAGATGGCAATCAGGAACATGGCTGGTGTATACACTGAATACAGAGCTCTCCATCAAGCACTGCGGTTGAATAGGACATTCTATTTTTCCTCTATTAAGTCATGCAAAATTTCTCAAATTTTCCCTCTCAATCCTTGTTCTCAGAGAAATACCCAAGTTAAAAGCCACTTCTTTTAAGTGTTTTGTTGTGAACTTGTGATTTAAATGTTTGTGAGTGATTTCACAAACATACTACTCCATAATGAGTCCATTCTACTCTGTATTAGCTAGAGTTCTCTAGAGAAACGGAATCAGCAGGATATATCTGTAGATAAAAATTTATAAAAGTGTCTCACATAACCATGGGAATGTAGAGTCCAAGGTCTGTAGGGCAGGTCGCAAGCTGGTAACCAATGAAGGTCCTCAACGAACTCTCAGGAGAGGCTTGCTGAACAATTATGGAAATGAAAGAATCTAAAATCCATAGGGCAGGCTGTGAAGCTGGCAACTCCAATGAAGGTCTGGACAAACTCCACAGGAGAGGCTCACCAGCTAAAGCAGGAAGACTGACTGTCTCTTCTGAATCCTCCTTAAAAGCCTTCTGATGATTAGATTAAGCATCACTCATTGCAGAAGACACACCCCTCAGCTGATTACAAATGCAATCAGCTGTGGATACAGCCAATGTACTCATGATTTAAGTCCATGAAATGTTCTCACAGCAACAAACAGTCCAGCACTTGCCTGTTCAGATGACCGGGCACCACCACCTAGCCAAGTTCACATATGAACCTGACCATAACACACTCCATTATACTCTGTAACTACTTAATTCTATTCTTTTCTACTCCATAACTCCAGTAATAATTTAAATATAGAAAACAATGTCTATCACTTAGCTGTTAAATTATTTAGTTTCCCCACACCTATTCCCAGATTATGAGTAAAATTAACACTCTGGAGATGATTGGCTTCTCAACCACTTGACATTCCTCTATGAACCTTCAAGATGCACAAACATAATTTTGAGAAGCAACCACCCCAGGGGTTACAACTCAAATACCTAGAGAGGCATAGCAGTGAACACAAGTGAGTAAAGCTGGCCATTATAGTAGGGAGAGGTAGGGACTCTGGGGAATTGGAACAGACATGCCGTATCTAATGGGGGAACTCATGAGCAGAGTGTCTTGTTTCCTCCAGGCACAACATAGGAACCATCAGAGAACTACCAAAATCCTATTTCACTTGAGTGTGACATTAAGAACAACTCTTGATTGACCAAGAAACAGCTGCTTGATATATGGACAGCAGTTCCAAGGTGAACAGATAGCATTCTATTTGGAAAGCCCACTATATTGACTAAAGAAGGTAAAAACAAATCAGCGTAACTGGCTTAATTTCCTGCTGTTTGCCCTTAAGTTTGAGTTCAGATTGTGACTAATGACCTGGCTATATGGTCAGGCAGAAGAGCAATGGAAAACTGGCCTATTAAAAGTTTACCCATATGAAGCACCACCCTATAGAAATCATGGGAACATGGGGAGTGCATTAAAGTAAGACTTACTGATGCCCACAGAAGAATCCCCTTCCACAATCAAATAGTGATTAGAATCAGTGAGTAGATACCCAGCTGTGCTCACTTGCAGTGGACGCTTGGGTCCATGAAATGAGTAGAAATTTAGGGCTGTACCAATGCAAAGATGGGCTAAAACTACACATATTCCTCTTGCACCCTGTGAGGTACAAAATGTCAATAAGAACTGTTCTGTCTGCCAAAAAGAGAAAGAGAGAGAGAGAGAGAGAAAGAGAGACTGCAGGTGGCTCTGGGGAAGATTCCCAGGAAGATGAGTTGGGCTGATGGCAGTACCCCTGGAGACTACATCTGGGTCCAGACAAGAATAGACCATTATTCTGAACTGGACATTACTTACCTGCTGGCAGATGCAAATATTCAGTGTACTATAAAATAACAGGAATAGAAGATACTGCACCAATTTGGACTGCCATGGAACATTTCCTTCAGACCATGGGACACACTCTACAGCCCAGAATGTCCAACAATGGACAGAGAGATAACTTCGGAGTAAGTTTGGTTGAGAAATTGGAACTTGTGATTTAAATATTTGAGGTCTAAAATTGGGGAAAATACAGGCATAAAGGACTGACTTTATCAGGTGTGTGCTCACACTCAAAATGAGGGGGGGATGGCAAGAAAGGGTCCCCATTAGACAGATTTCACTGTTTCTCTAGGGGATCTGAAGAAGAGGTGGTGGAGGAGGATGCTGGTATGGCTATTCATTTTTCCCCCCCACATCACCTCAACTTTATCCTTTCCTTTAGTATAACAGTCCCAGGAGCAGAGCTACACTCATGGCCAGAAGCAGGGCTGATCCCTAAGTGAGAAACTGTATCTTTAAACCTTTATTTTAGAATTCCTAAGGGACTGATGGGGTGCATGGTGCCATCAAACCAACTGACAAAATCAGGGTTGACCAGGAATGTAACTGTATTGCCCCACTGTCAACATAGCCCATTTGTTCTATACCTCTGTAACCCTAACCTATATGAACGGAGGTGAACTGAGGAGAAGCACTTGCTAAACTAGAATTGCTGATGGCAATCTGGATCAAGACAGTGGTCAAACCTAATGTCCCTTTCAAGGGTGGAAATGTTTCACTATAAATAAAATGAGGATAAAGTGTAAAAAATGAACACATGGGTTAGGCAATGAGGAAAATCTAATATTAAATCCAACATTACACTGGTACCTCAAGAGAGGTTCAGAGCAAGAGGCGATATTTCCCCCCTAGCTCAGTTATAACAGATGACTTAAAGGGTGAATCTAAGTTCATCCCTGCTTTTGGAACCTAACAAGGTCAAATGGTAGCCTGCAAACCCGAGTAGCATCGCCCTGGGAGACATCTTGGTCACGATGATGGGCTGGACTTACAGGGACTCTAGTAATATACCAATATATTTTCTTATAATTACTTTTTTTCTTCAATTTTTTAATTTATTTATTTATTTTTTTAATTTTTACATGGGCAGGCACCAGAAATCGAACCTGGGTCTCTGGCATGGCAGGCAAGAACTCTGCCACTGAGCCATCGCGGCCCGCCCCCAATATATTTCCATTCTTATTTTTCAGGTTATATCTATGGTACTATGATATGATACAATACTGTCCTTGTTGGTAAGATGATAATACTGAAATTAACTACAACTGGGTCCAGACAAGAATAGACCATTATTCTGAACTGGACTTTACTTACCTGGTGGCAGATGCAAATATTCAGTGTACTATAAAATAACAGGAATAGAAGATACTGCACCAATTTGGACTGCCATGGAACATTTCCTTCAGACCATGGGACACACTCTACAGCCCAGAAAGTCCAACAATGGACAGAGAGATAACTTCGGAGTAAGTTTGATTGAGAAATTGGAACTTGTGATTTCAATATTTGAGGTCTAAAATTGGGGGACTAAATATATTGATAGATTGAATTAAAGACTCCTGTTTTGGTTTGCTAAAGCTGCTAAAATGTAATATACCAAAAATGGACTGGCTTTTAACAATAAGGATTTCTTAAGTTACAAGTTTCAATTCTAAGTCCATGAAAAATATCCAAATTAAGACATCGACAAGAAGATACTTTCTCTGAGGAAAGGCCAATGGCATCCATGGCTCCTCTGTCACATAGGAAATCACATGGTGATGTCTGCTAGTCCTTCTCTCCTGGGTTCTGATTTTAATGGTGCTCTCTCCCAGCACCTGTGGGTCCTTGCTTGTTTGTCCAGGGGCATTTCTCTCTAAGTTCTCTGGGCTTTTATGGTCTTTTATCCTCTTCCCAAGGGACACTAGTAAAGATTTAAACCCACCTTGAATGGGCTGGGTCACATCTCAGTTGAAATAGCATAACCAAAAGGGCTCACCCAATATAGGTCTGCCCCCACAAGAATGGACTAAAAGAATATGGTCTTTTCTGGGGTATATAACAGATTCAAACCAGCACACCTCCTCAATATATAATATCAATGGAAAATGGCCTGAGGAAGAATTAGACTTAGCTAATCATCAGTTGATTTCCATGCTAAATAGTTCTGTCAAAGTTTATTAAAAGGCACAAATAGTGGTACATAAAGGGGAAAATGAGAAATTAAATTAGTTAAAAAAATATGAAAATGGAGCGGGCCACTGTGGCTCAGCAGGCAAGAATGCTTGCCTGTCATGCCAGAGGACCCGGGTTCGATTCCCGGTGCTTGCCCATGTTAAAAATATATATATATATGAAAATGTATGTAATGGATTTATAGGAGGGATTATCCAAACATTAGGCTTAAGCACAGTGTTACTATTGATATACAACATGTAGCTGCCCAGATAAATATGACTGTTTTGTTGTAAAAGAGCTTAGGCTAATGTCCAGGGGGAAGCCTGGGTATGGAAGAATTAACCTTACCCTTATCAGGGAGGCCTGATCTTTGCCCACTCCTACTGGGAGCCAATCTCTTGGACCCTGGAATGTGCTGCCTGAAAGGAGGATCTTTGTCTGGGGACTGTGGCCACCGATTAAACACTGTGATTTATGATGGAGTCTTTAGGCCACAAAATATCAGTTCTGATTTCCAAAGGAACAAGAGGCTAAAGGTATTAGTCTTGCCCTCAGCACAGGTAGGACACTAAAGTTCAGCCAAATGGGCACTATGTGACTGAGCCCCAGTAAAAATTTGGACACCAAAGGCTCAAGTGAGCTTCTCTACTTGGCAATACTCAGTGTGTACTGTCATACATCATGACTAAGAGGAGATGTTTTAGTCTGATATAGTTGCTGAAATTCAGATACCATAAAATGGGCTGGCTTTTACAGTGGGGATTTACTAGTTTACAAGCTTATAGTTTTGAAACCGTGTAAATGTCCAAATCTAGGCATCATCAAGACAATACCTTCTTCCTGAAGACAAGCTGCAGGCAATCATAGATTTCTCTGTCAAATGGCAAGGAACATGGTGGCATCTGCTGGTCTCTCCCTTCTCTTCAGGCTGTCACTGCTTCCAGCTTCTGGCTTCAGTGGCTTCCTCTGTGTTTCTGTGGCTTTCTGTCTCAGCTTCTGTGTGTTTTTTTCTGTTTCTTTCTCTGGATTTCATCCTCTTATAAAGGACTCCAGTAAGAGGATTAAGACTCACCTGGGGCAAGTCTCAACTGAAAAAACCTAATCAAAAGGTTCCACCCACAATAGGTTTATACCCACAGGAATGGATTTGTTTTAAGGACATGAGCTTTTCTGGGATATATAGCAGCTTCAAACCATCACAGGAGGTGGTAACACTGTCCATCGCCACAAGGAGAAGACAGAAACCTCTGTGTTTGGACCCCTCCTGAGTTCCACCCTATGCCTCTCTTTCTTTAGCTGATTCTAACTTGTATCCTTTTCCTGTAATAAACCATATCCACAGATATAAGAGCTTCAGTGAGTTCTTTGAGTCCTTCTAATGAATCATCAAATCTGAGGGTGAGTGTGGAAACCCATAAACTTTCAAATGGTATCGGAAGTGAAGGTGGTTTGGGGGGAATGCTCCCCCTAACTGTTCAATTTGGCTAACTCCAAGGTAGGCACCTTTTCAAGTTTGTTAATATTTTTGGTACTCTGCCTCAGCCCTCACAGTAGTAGCCCTGTAGGTAGAGCCCTATATCTGCCATTCTTTATTTTTTTAAATTCTCTTTACTCTGGAGAAATTGATCCTTCATTACTAGTTAATAATTCTAAATGTTAAATTTTCTGTATCCAAATAATTTTATGACTTCTGTCTCCTGACTGATAGATCACTGCACATTTCTAACAGATGTGTGATTCACCCCTGGAGTTGGGCAGTCATCTGACCTGCCCCACTGCACGTGACTGCTCAGCATAGCATCCACACATTCTATTGCATCACTCCTCACTTTAAATATCAGTTGCCTCCACTAGACTATACGCTACTCCATGGCAGGGATTAAGGAAGGTAGTATAGCAAAGTGGTGAAAGGCAAGAGCTCTGCAGTCTGAAAATGGGGGAAATGGTACTTCTTCATAATGGTGTCCATAAAAATTAGTAGAAAATAATGGGAAATATCATGCATTGTGCTGGTACAGTCTCAATAAGCATTAGTTCCTCTTAAAGAAATAAAACAAAATAGAGTTACTATGGCTAAGAGATTTAAATTGGAATCAGAAGGTGTTTTTGAAGGTTATTCTTGTGCAGGTCTCAGCCAGATACTGAAACATGCCAAAGTATGCAAAGCCTCAAGCAATATTCCTCAAAACCCCAAGGACATCCAAACACCATAAAACAAACAACAGGATAAATAACTCAGTTAAATATTGTTTTGGTTTCTTAGCCTGCCTAAAGCAAATACCATGAAATGCATTGGCTTAACCAGTGGGAATTTGTTAGTTTATAGATTGAAGCTTGACAATGTCCAAATCCAGCCTCATTGAGGTGATGTTTTTCCCCAAAGACTGGCTACTGGTCATCCCTGGCTCCTCTGCCACACGACAAGACACATGGTGGCATCTGCAGGTCTCTCGCTTCTCTTTGGGGTTTCATTGATTTCAGCTTCTTGCTTCCATGGCTTTCTCCTCTCTATATATATTCATCCCATTTTAAAGGACTTTAGTCACCGAATTAAGGCTCATCCTAAAAGAGATGGGTCACACCTTAACTGAAGTAGCCTCATCTAAAGGTCCTACACACAATGGGTTTACATTCACAGGAATCCATTAGAGTTAAGAACATGTTTTTCTGTAGTACATATAGCTTCAAACCACCACAGCCATCTAACCTGAAGGACAATTAGAGTACCAGATATCCAAACCACAACTTGTCTACCCTTTTTCTTTAAAAACCCTTGTCTGGAAATGCCACGATGGGACACAATTTGTGTTGCTATATGAATCTGTGCTTCCCAAATTGCAATTCTGAGACTCCAGATAAGTGGCTTTGTTGCCTTGCTGCCTAATTTCTCTGCTGACACTCCTTTTACTATCTTATTCATTGCTGCACCCCCAGCATTTTGAACAGAGCCTAGAACCTGGTAAATGTTTAATGAGCGAAGTCACATCTACCAATAAACCAACAAATAACAACTTTGCCTCAAGTTCAAAACCCAAAAAAATTTTTTATAAGAAATGCTTTATTTTTCAATTATTTGAAAGCTGTGGCTCTGGAAATAATTTTCGCTATATCCCTCATTTATTCAACGGGATTTAGAGAAGGTGGGAGAAGAGAAAAGCTAGAAAGTGAAATTAAACTAAAATAAATGGAAAAAAGAGAAAAAATATGAGGAACATTCAGAGAGAAGACATTAACCAAATATAGGAAATGAAAACCAAACCAGAATTTTTTTTAATGTGGAGAAGCTGGCAAATAGAAGGAAATGTGAAAATTGTAGAGAAGCAGTTGGTAAAAAAAATAAAATAAAAGGAATGTAGTTAAACATAAACCATCTAAGGATTTTTCACAATCCTAAAGAACCTTCAGTTGTTCTTTCTTTTCATCATCCAAGGCCAGGGTTGTTTTGGGCCTTATTTGGCTCCTTCTTCTCCTATTTTTCTTTCCTCTTTAGGCTACTCACTTCTTGGGGACATAGGGAATTCTGGAAGGTCTGTTCCAGCACGGCCTGGCCACCCTGAGACATCTGTCTTTTTTTAACGACCACCAGCCTTTTCAGTGAACTGGGGAATTACATTCCCCCTCATACTAGTAGTTTTCATGGACTTAATTCACCACGGCCAGTTCTAAAGTTGTTTGCTTTGTCTTGTTTTGGTAGACAAATAAGGGAAAGAATCTCTCCATTGTGAGAAGCCTAGCTTAGAAGGGGTTACCCACACTGGGGAATGTCCCTATTTCAAAACGAAACTGGGTTAATTGGGAAGGGTAGGAAGAAATCTGAAGCCCAATTAACAAAATCTAAAGTATCCCAATTAACAAGATAATTGTTAAATGACTTTGGGGCAGCACTTAGAGCTTAAGAAAAGAAACCCCTTTCTACAGCCTTAGTCAGAGTGATGTTAAGATCCTTTCCACCCTCACCACCCCATAAAAAGCACCTAGAAGTGCAAAAAGAGATTTCAAGAAGTTTGGATAGAATATATGTATGGGGGGCCCTGAATGTCTGCCGTGCATCCTGGGGAGCCTAACAGAAATACTTCTTATATATGGAGCTTTATTCCACTGATCACACAAAAGCTCTGCCTAAGAGCAGGCTTTACATACAGACAGAACCTCCTTGGTCACGCATCCTGGATTTCTGTCTACTTGCTTTGACCCTTAGCCACACCCTGATTATTACCCCTTTATTAATATGTTCTTCCCTCTTGGCTCTCTACAGTTTTGACAGCACTTGCTATCAAAATCAAGATATTCAAATCAAGATAAAAGCTCCATGAAAAAAACAGAAAAGGGAGGGAGCAGGAGAGACCAGCTCCATTCCTTGTTCAGTAGGAGGGCAGCCCACCCTCTCACTCACTTTTGAGGCTCATTTTTTATATTCCGATGGTGCTCAGATCTCTGAGATCAAGAGGCCCTGAGTAAAAAACTCACAAACAGTTGAAAGGAACAGAGCAAGCCCTCAAGGATAGCCACCTCCTCCTTCCCAAAGCAGACACTTTGCTCCTAAGGACACCTCAGTCCTTGCCATAACAGAACAAACCGCCATCTGCCTTCCCTGGTTCCCTGCACAGTCTGTGCTCTCCCTTGGTACAGCCAGGCCAGGCGGGTGGGGGCAGCCCAGCTGTTCTTTCCTGTGTAAAGATGCGAGCTCTGTAGGCTGCAGTGCCAGGAAGCTGAGTCCCCCTGGCTGCACAGCACCCAGGGGGGCCTCACTGTCAGCTACAGGGATTTTCCTTTGCTTGCATGATGTTGTACCCTAGAAACAAGTTTACGGCTTTGTTTTTAATACTATTTTGCCAGAAGAGAAATGAAAAGAAAAAAATAGGCTGTGAAATGCAGTGGCCTGCTATCAGCAGCATTAGGAGTTGCCCCTTACAGGAGAACATTTTCTGATATTAGAAATTTAAGATATCACTGTCTGCATCGGAAGCTTGCAGTTCTGGTTTATCCTGGGTTTCTTCAATAAAGGTTGAAAGGAGACAAGGCATGAAACTGAGTCTCTTTGTCATTCTTTTCCCTTTGAATCAAAGAAAAGGTTATTACAAGACAAAGGATAATTTCTGCTCTTTGGGCTGAAAAGCCCTTAACCAAATGTAAACTCTCTAATATTAGTTGTACATTTTTTACTCTGCCATGTGATCCACCACACCCTAGAAGAAAAATAACTAAGATTTGGCAGTTGGTAACTGCAGTAGTTTGAAGCTGTTATGTACCCCAGAAAAGCCCATGTTCTTTTAATCCATTCCTGTGGGTGCAGACCTATGGTAGGTGGGACCTTCCGATTAGGTTATTTCAACTGAGATGTGACCTGCCTTAATCCACTTATAAGTCCTTTATAAGATGATAAAACACATACAGAAGCTACGAGATAAAATCCAGAGAAGTTCATGGAACAAGCCCCAGAGAAATTTAGAGAAAAAGCCACAGGTGGAGAAGCCAGAAGCTGAAGCAACGAAACCTGAGAGAGAAGGAGCAGCAGACATTACCAAGCGCCTTGCTATGTGACAGAGGAGCCCAAGCTCGGGGTAACCAATCTTCAGAGATGGTATTATCTTGTTAATGCCTTAATTGGGACATTTACAAGACCTTAGAACTGTACATTTGTAAGCTAATATATTGCATTTCATCAGCTTTATCAAACGGAAACAGTGACCATGGACCAAGGAAATAAGATTTCCTGCTACTAGACTGTTTTGCATTGGCGGCATTATTTTCCTTTTCTTTTCTTCTTTAAATCTCTTTTTCCCCAATGTTTTATTCCTTCAGGTCTGGGAATCATAAACCATTGTTGGGTATTTGTAGATTTGCTTTTAAAATCTAAAGAGAAGCACACTATTAAGCCCCCAAGCACTACAGGAAAAGCTCAGAAGCAGAAACTCATCAAAACGCTGACAGCTAATTTGCTTTGAAAGTCACACCTCCCTGGAAGATGACAGCCTGGCATTTTCCACAGAAACCCACCATGTATATGAGCACTCAAGTCTGCCTTTTAAGTAGGGTATTTCCTACAGATGAATCTAGCACAGCCAAAAGTCTGAACGTGACCCTTGATGGATTTAAATTGGTGGCTTTTTCCCACCAAGTACAAAAGAAACTTGAGCCAGGGCTTTGGCCCTCAGGTCCCCTCTCTATAAAAGATGCCCTGCAGCAAATCGTACGTAGCTCAGCTGTGCAAGCAGAGTGGCTGGCAGGGCTGTTGGAAAGTAATAGGAGAAGTGTCAGGGAAGACTGTAGGTAGCAGAAGCGATAATGAGACGGGTGTGATCCCAGCCGCCACCAAGATTAAATGTGCAAGTGTCTTTCTTCTCTAATTAGACATTTATATTGTTCACTTTCCAACCTTAAGAAATATCCAAGGAGAGTGCTACACTCGCCAATTATCTTATTGACCTTCTACAGCTTGCAAAGCAAAAACCCCTCTGTGGTATGGAAGGAGGAGGAGCAGGAGGTACAGATTCAGCATTCCCTTCCCAAGTCAAGCACTAGTCAGCCAGTTCTCACCAAGGCCAAGTGCTCACATGTGGAGACAGAGACGGGGGAGGGAAGGGCAGTCTGTTGAATGTTTGCATCTTATATTCAAAGAATTTATTCCATATGCTACAGGCAGCCTCAGATTACGGAAGCACTTTTCAGTGTTGTTTTTTTTTTTTTAATGGAACAGCTTGTCTCTTCCTGTTGCTTTAAAGGCACAAAGAAAAGGAAATACTCAAGTTTTTGGTAGGTTCTCTGCAAATGCGCTAGGGCTTCATATCTCGTGACTATAAACATTCACTCTAACTTCCTTTGCCCTTTCTCTGGGTTTAGTGCAATTTTGAATATTTCTGAGGAGACAATGATTTTGAAGCACATATACATTTTACTTGATCTATTTCTCATCCTTGCTCTTCAATTGAATTCAGTTCCCTGTGGTCAGATGTAACATTGGAGAATTAGTGTTATATTGCTAAACAGGCACAGAGATCTTGGTTCCATTGCTGGCTCTTCTACTCAGCAGCTGTTTAGCTTCAAACAAGCCACCTCACCTCTCTGCACTGTGGTTACCTCCTATCCAAAATGAGCTTGGGGAAAGGAGGGCAGGCCAACCCGGATCAGGATAAGACTAGGCTTCTCCTTTTAATTACTGCCTGACTTATTCATGCCCTACAGCCATTTATGTACACCCCAAAGGACACACACATACACAAATACATTTTTAAGAATTTAAACTTAAAATCAAGACTAATTTTTAACGTCCCCCTTAAGGGAATGTTAGAAAAACTTGAGGAACTCTAGAAGACCTTCTGAAAGTCAAGGATTCTATCTTCTTAATAATAATACAACCTTAAGATAATGTAATTCTTTGAAGAAATGTCTGATTTCACTGTCAAACCTGTTCTTCCCACAGCCTTCCTACATCTTGGTAAATGGCAAATCCATTCTTCTAATTGCTTAAGCCAAAGCATGGGAATCAACTTCGACTCTTTCTCTCCCACATAACAGCCCATCCATCAGCAAATCCTGTCTGTTTTATCTTCAAAATATACCTAGAATCCCAACTTCTACTCTGGTCTCCCACATCTCCCTGTTTTCACTCTTGCCCCCTCCCCAACCAACTCTAAGCCCAACCCAATGGCCAGAGTGACTCATTGAAAATAGGACATATCATGTGTCTCTTCTGGTCTGTAGCCTCCAAAGGCTCTCCTTCTCACTCAGTTAAACCCAAGCCCTTAAGCAGCCTACCAGCTCCCATGTGATCTGACTTGATGCCCACCTCTCTGTCTTCATCTCCTACTACTCTCCCACTTACTACCCCAACTACAGCTACACCAGCCTTGTTTCTATTCTTCCCACACACCAAATGCATACCCGCCTCACGGCCTTGGCCGAGAACATTCCCCACTACCCACTACCCCCAACTGCATGCGTTGCTAGCTTGCTCCCTTCAAGCCTCTCATTAAATGTGAGACTTCTGCTGGTCCCCACTCCACCTATTCAGTCCAAACCTCCTTACTCTGACTAATCTTACTCTATAGTTCTCACCACCACCTGACAGATATTTACTCATTTATTTATTTATTTATTTATGTTTTCTGATTTCTCCCCATGGGATGTAAGCTCCACGGAGCAGGGACTTTGTCTATTTTATTCCCTGCTAATCCTCAGGGCTAAAGGCAGCACCTAGCATATAGTAGGAGCTCAATAAATACTGTGAAATGAACAAAGGGACTTAGCACATTGTTAAGGAACATGTGCTCTGAGTGTCTAGTGGCTGGAATAGAAAGTCAGCATGGACACTGCCTGAAAGAGCTGGCATTCTACTAGGGGAAAACCTGTTAAATGGGTGAGCTAATAATAAATAAATCATATAAGCTCAAATAGTAATAAAGGATGATGGAATGAAAAGGAACTAAGGGTAGGGGTGAAAAGTTACTTTAAACAAGGAGTCAGAAAAGACTCTCTGGGGAAATATTTGAGCTGTGACCTGAAAGACAAGAAAAAGGTAACCAGGCAGGAGTGGAAAAGCATTCTGGGCAAAGAAACAGCAGAGGCTCTGAGGCTGGTAGAAGCTTAGTGTATTCCAAGAACAGAAAGAACATCAATGTGGCAGGGTACAGTATGTCAGGGGAAGCAAAGAAGGAATGAGGAAGGAGAGAGAAACAAATTAGATTGCAGAGAGTCATAATAGAAAGCTCACATTTTATTTTACATCTATTGGGAAACTGTTGGAAGGATTTAAGCAGGAGAATGATAGAGACAAATTTACATTTTTAAAAGATTACTTTGGCTTCTCTGTGGAGAATAGACTTTTTGCTAAGCTAAAGTAGAATTAGTTAGGAGGCTGTCTTGCAGTTGTTCATGGAGAGATGACTGTAGCTTAAACCAGGATGCTTGTGGCAGAAAGAGTGATTAACTTCAGGACACTAAAATGGCATTATTATCATGGTTTACAAAATAAGAAAAAGATCCCTACAGAAGATGAGACTACAAAGATGGCATTGCAAAGGAGTAGCAGAGTAAGGCCTGGAACCCAGTTCTCTTGATTCCCAGCCTAGTATTAGGAGCTTAGCAAGCCCAAGAATCTGTCTAATTAATTTAGGACTAATATCGAAATAAGGGCATTCACCTCTAATAAGATGTTTCCTATAAAATTATGCCTAGGACATCACTCCTCTTGACCTCCAGTTTTCTCTTCTCAGGGCAATAGAAATGCAAATGGCCCTGAAAATCACAGACAGGGGCAACTGACAAGTGTCCCCTCCCTCCTGACTGTACAGGCTGTTTGGGGATTAGCTGTCGAGTATGGTTAATCCACTGAGAAATGCTTCTAGGAAAGGGATGAACAACTGAAATTTAACAAGATCCCGTATCATGTTCACCCCTGAGGTGGCCCCTCCTTGAGGAAGCATGGCAGCCTGGTACCCAAGGAGTCTCCATTTAGCAAGTGAAGCTGAGGGAATTTCAGACAGAAAATTCACTCAAGAAAGAGACACCAGCATTTTGGTAGAAATAATCCCTGCTAATAATCAGTAGTAAGGGCATTGACAATGGCCAATGAGAAATAAGAAGCCTTTTTTTTTTTTTTTTGTATGCTGTATAGCAGGGTCACATTTCATTCTTTTTCCATGTGAATATCCCAGTATTGAAGCACCATTTGTTGAATTTTCACTTGTTTGGTTTGTTTGTTTGTTTGCTTGTTTGTTTGTTTTGGGGGGGAAAGTACATGGGCTGGAAATCGAACCCAGGTCTCCTGCATAGCAGGCGAGAATTCTACCACTGAACTACCCTCGCACCCCCGAGGACAAAAGAAGCCTTTTGAGGACAAATGTACAATCAGGAAGAGCCTCAGCATTCAAGTCTGGAGACCCAGATTCTGGTCAAAGTTTTGGTATCTATTGGGTCTCTGTTGAGGGAGTAGGAGGGCAGATCAGATGAGTGGCTCACTCCCTGGGGTTCCAGGAAGGATTCTACATGGTAGTCTCACACACTCTTCTCTTTAGTAGAAGCTATATATTCATGTCCATTATATAAAGCTAAAAGGGTAAGCCCAAATCAAGAACTCTAATGGAAGTTTTGCATGTGTTTTATTAATTAAAACAGAAAAAAATATTTCTCAATTAAGCAATTCAGAAGAAATCATTATAAAAAGTACATTTGTGGTAGAAATGAAAGGATATAACAGAAGGGATTCTTGATAGTAAAAAGGTTGAAAGCCACAAGGCTTGATCTCCCTGTTTCCCACCAGTTTTAACAGTTTGTAGTCTCTCTATTTGAAAAACTCTCGGGAAGACATTTATATGCGGTGCCACAAAAACAGCTGCATTTTTATCCAGCATGGGCCGCAGTTACTGCACATATGAGGAATAAGCCCATCGGAGGGTCATCTTCTGGCACAACATCTCCTGGGTCAGTGTAGAGGTGGGTCAGTGTAGAGGTGATGTGACTAAGTGGGAAAGAGCATGAGATGGCGAATCAGAAGGCCTAGGTTTGGACTCCGGGGTGCACACTAAATAACTGAACCACTCTGCTATTCAGTTTCCTGATCTGTAAGATAGGAAGGCTTGGACTAGATGATGTTTAAAGGCCCCTTATAACTCTTAAATCCTGTAACTTCAGAGATGTCAATAAGTTCATTTAGTCTTAGCCTAGGTTCCCCAGAAATCAAAGCTAAGGCAAAAGCTACCATGCTACCTTAGTAAAAGGGTATAATCTCAGGGAAACAAGAGTAAGAGGGGAAAGGAAAATGTGGTACAGAAGGAGGGACAGAACTTACAAGGGAGTGTGTTACAAAGCTGGCTACACCTTTGCAAGAAATGCAGCTGATTCTTCAGTCTCATAAACTGCATCTTGGAACAATCTACAGAGGCGAGGCAAGGGGAACAACTGATCCCTCCCATCTCCCACTGTCTGTCCAAGTCCTCTCCATAGAGCATTAACTCTACTCTACTTCCTAGCTCTGTCACCAAGCCCCAGCAGGAAGCCACTGGGGAAGCCAGGACTGTAGAGGATGCTGAGGTGCTCTGCCTAGATTCTACATCAGCACTCATTTACTAGCTGCTGGGGGTGTGGACAGCTGGCAGCTCTCAGCTGAGGCCCTCTGTGGGGCCTGCACTCAGAGGGAGAGAGCCACCTCCCCCAAGGTCACATACCTTTCCCAAGGGCAGCCCACATGGAGTGAGCGGTTGATATGGGGAAACAAAGGCTCAGCCCTATTGCCTCAATTTGGGATACCTCTGACAATCCACCCTAGCATCAGACTTTCCCATGGGATTTGCTGATGCCTTTGCTGCAAAGCAGTATAGTTCCTCTCCTCCCTCTGTCCAATCCTAGTTTGCTAGGTAGAAGTAGTCTGACCCTAGGTTTCAGGAACACTCAGACACAATTTTAAATAAATTAGAGGAAAACTCCAAAGTCTATTATACCTCTGTTCCCTATCATTGTTATCAGAAATAACCAAATGCTTTGTATAATTCTGCTTTAAATTCAAAATTACTCTAGTAAAGGCAAAGAAAATCAATTATTGCTTTGGAGTACTGGCCCAAGAAATGACTAGTTATGATTATACATACTAAGTAGCTAATTATACTTCTGGGCATTAAGATAGAATAGCAATTATAATAGTTCATTTTTAAAAATTTCTAAACCACTTGAGCATCCCTTTCTTCTTCACATACTCCTCTTATTCTCCCAGAAAGAAGACCTAAAAGGAGTCCATAAATTTTTTGTCTGCATTTAACAGAATCCCAAGACAGCCTTTTGTCTTTTCTATTTTTCAAACTTCCAACATATGCCCTAAGCACACAATAATGCCTCCAAATCCTTACCATTCTGCTCTCCCTTTTCCTTTGGACAAGGCCAACCCTTTTCTAAAGCACATGATGTTCAAAGGAACCCTTGCTTTTTTCTGCATCTCAAGCCAATTTCCCTTCTTATCCATCTTCAGAGGTAAGAGAGATCTGGTATACCTCTGGTCTACACAGAACAAAGAAAAGGGGAGAAATCACAATCTAAGTTTAATTATGAAGTAAAAAATACATAATTTTGAACATAGATGATTTATTTTAATTGTTGACACTGATCAAATAAAGTACATGTGCCCATTTTTCCTTTCCCTTTCTGCTTTTAGAAAAGGCCCGCTGCTGAGAAAATTACCTAAGTCAAATAGACAATAACATTCTTAAGGTTCCTGTACTTCCTGTATACAAAGCAGCAGAACCATAAAAACTCCTAATCAAAGTCTCTGGGCATGAGCGTAAAAATTCTGCTGCTCCTTTCCTCTGTGGAATTTGTCATAGGCTACCTATTTCTTCGTACATCCTTTAAAAATGCTTTTTGTGAACACTTTAAGGAACACTTACATGCAGATTCTAAGGCCCTTCTCCAGATCTATTTAATCTGAAATTCTGTAGGTACATTCTGGTAATCTGGATTTTTACAAGTATTTTTTGTTGTGTGTGTGTGTTTTTTTTTTTTTTAACAATCTGTATGTTTAATAATCTGTATTTACCAGGTGATTCTGATGCCTAATACAGTTTGAGAATAACTGACTTTGGTGCTGTTTTGTTCCTGATATAATTAGATCAGAAGCAGTGGGGACCATGGCAGGTCTAGGGACCAATGAAGCAGTTATCAACAGGATGATGTAGCGCCTTTGACTTCTTTAAAGTCATCATCTCTTTGACCTACTTCATGTCACATGGCACCATGTGACTACAAGAGCATGGAACAACTTGGCTGCAACCCAACCAGTTTGCCTGAAGTAGCAGGCAAGTCAGTCCTCAAAGGAAAAGCCAGCTCCACTTCCCTAAGAAAAGAGAAAGGAATATTGATTAATATAAATCACTGCTACTCAAAGTGTAATCTGAGGATGAGCATCAGCACCTGGAAGCTTGTCAGAAATGCAAATTCCCTGGAGAACCTCAGACTCACTGAATCAGAATCTTGAGGCAGGGGTAGGGCTGGCTCTGGGAATCTGTATTGTAACAAATTTGTACGCATGCTGAAGCTTGAGAGGGGCTGGGCTAAACTATCATTTGCATGCTCCCTGCTCCAAAGTGTAGGACTAACACAAACTGCTTAGAAATTAAAAGAATAGAGTCACACTTCCCAGCTCTGAGAAAGCGCTGACCTGCGTAGCCAGGTCACATCCGCCCCCAGGCCATGAAAGCATATTGCAGACTGGCTACCATAGCACCATGCATGCTCACAAAGGGCCCTGCACCCTAGACCAGTGCAACCAGGGTTATGCCCCCCAGGCCTGTGCACCCACACAACTACATCCTCTCTGGCTGCTGGGCACCCACATTCACAAGCACCAGCATAACATCCCAACCTGTGACTATACCTGCACTGCAACAGTGCATCATCACACTGTTGTGCCCCACCTGTACCCTGCACCCTGCTACACATCCACCCTATGAACACAAGGCTTTAGACTACTGTAGGAAATCAACTCCCAAAGTAAATCAATCAAGATATTTACATGCAATGAAAACAACAGAAGATCACTAAGCATATCACAATACAGACAGATATAGCACAGCCTAATGACCAAATTAAAACACCAGAAGACAAAAACATTGGAACAACTAATCAAAGATGTTCATATAACTCTACTTAATAAAATAAGCGGGATGGCTAATGACATAAAGGAGATCAAGAAGACACTAGAAGAACATAAGGAGGAATTTGAAAGAATAAATTTAAAAATAGCAGATATCACAGAGATTATAGACTCTGCTGACCAAATAAAAAACATACCAGAGGCATACAACGGCAGATTTGAAGAGAGAGAAGAAAGAATAAGTGATATAGAGGACAGGGTAGTTGATTTCAAACACTCAAAACAGCAAATGGCAAAAAAAGATAGAAAAATTTGAATTGGATCTCTGGGAAATGATAGAAAAAGCAAAGTACACAAATATAAGAATTATTGGTGTCACTGAAGAATAGAGGAGTAAAGGGCTAGTAAGAGTAGGATATAATGGGATGAAACTTCCCAATCCTTAAAAAGGATATAAATATACAAGTCAAAGAAGTTCAATGAACTCCAAACAGAATAAATCCAAATAGGCCTTCCCTAAGACACATACTAATCAGTCTGTCAAAAGTTAAAGAGAAGCAGGAAATCCTGAAAGCGGCAAGAGAAAAACAATGTACTACATACAAGGGAAACTACATAAGACTGACTTCAGACTACTCAACTGGCACCATGGAGGCAAGAAGGCAATGGTATGATATATTTCAGATACTAAAAGAGAAAGACTTCCAGCCAAGGATTCTATTTCCAGCCAAATTGTCCATCAAAATTGAGTGGAAGATTAAAATTTTCATAGACGAACAGATTTTGAAAGAATTTGTCAACAAGAAACCAGTCTTGCAAGAAATATTAAAGGGAGTCTGCCAGCTGTCAAAAAAAAAAAAAAAAGACAGGATAAAGAGTTCTGGAGGAGCACACAGAATTGAAGAGTACCAGTAAGGGTAACTTAAAGAATAAAAAAGATAAAGAGGGAAAAGAATATATAGATTTGACAAATAAAATTAAAAAGATAAGATGGAGGATTCAAGAAACAGCTTTTCAGTAATAACTTTGAATGTTAACAGACTAAACTTACCAATTAGAAGACACAGATTAGCAGAATGGATTAAAAAATATAATCCAACTATATGCTGCTTACAAGAAGCTCATCTTAGAGACAAGGATACAAATCGATTGAAAGTGAAAGGATGAAAAAAGATTTTCCACACAAGTTATAACCAAAAGAAAGCAGGAGTAGCTATACTAATAACGAACAAAATAGACTTTAAATGTAAAGACTTCATAAAAGACAAAGAATGACACTATGCATTAATTAAAGGGGCAATTCACCAAGAAGAAAGAATAATCATAAATGTATATGCTCCCAAGAAGGACGTCCAAAGTACATGAGACAGGTATTGGCAAAACTGAAGGGAGCAATAGATGTTTCAACAATAATAGTAGGAGACTGAAATAGACCACTCTCCTCTATAGATAGAACAACCAGACAGAAGATCAACAAGGAAACAGAGAAGTTAAACCACTTGATAAATGAATTAGATCTAACAGCATATATGGGTCATTGCACCCCAAAACACAAGGATGTACATTCTTCTCTAGTGCTCATGGAACATTCTCCAGGATGGATCATATGCTGGGGCATAAAACAGGTCTTTATAAATTTAAAAACATTGAAATTATTCAAAGCACTTTCTTTGATCACAACAGAATGAAACTGGATCTCAACAACCACCAAAGAACAAGAGTATTCACAAATATATGCAGATTAAATAACACAATCTTAACCAGTGGGTTAAAGAAGAAATTGCTAGAAAAATCAGTAGCTATCTGAAGATGAATGAAAATGAGAATACAACTTATCAGAACTTATGGGATGCAGCAAAGGCTATGCTGAGAGGGACATTTATTGCCTTTAATGCCTATATTAAAAAACAAGAAAGAGCAAAAATTGAGGACTTAACTGCTCACCTGGCAGAACTTGAGAAAGAATAGCAAACGAACCCCAAAGCAACTAGGAGAAGAGAAATAACAAAGATTAAAGCAGAGTTAAATGAATGGGAAAACAAAAGAGCAAGAAAAAGAATCAGTAAAACCAAAAGTTGGTTCTTTGAGAAAATCAATAAAATTGATGGGCCACTAGCAAGACTGACAAAGAAAAAAAGAAAGAGGATACAAATAAACAAGATCAGAAATGAGAAGGGATGCGTTACCACAGACCCTGAATAAATAAAAGAAATTATAAGAGGCTATAATAAGTAATTATATACCAACAAACTAGATAACTTAGATGAAATGGACAAATTCCTGGAAACAAACACACAAGCTACACAGACTCGGGAAGAAATAGAAGATCTCAACAAACCAATCACAAATAAAGAGATTCAATCAGTAATCAGAAATCTTACTACAAAGAAAAACCCAGGGCCACATGGCTTCACAGGGGAATTTTATCAAACATTCTAGAAAGAACTAACACCAATCCTGCTCAAACTTTTCCCAAAAATTGAGGTCAAAGGAACTCTACCTAACTCATTTTATGAAGCTATTATCTTTTCAATACCCAAACCAGGTAAATATGCTATAAGAAAGGAAAACTACAGACCAATCTCCCTAATGAACATAGATGCAACAATTCTCAATAAAATATTAGCAAACTGAATCCAACAACACATTGAAAGAATTATCCACCATGACCAAGTGGGGGTTATACCAAGAATGCAAGGATGGTTCAACACAAGAAAATCAATTAATGTAATATAGCACATTAACAAATTGAAAGGGAAAAAAAATCACATGATCATCTCAATTGATGCTGAGACAGCATTCAACAAAATTCAACATCCTTTTCTGATAAAAACACTTCAAAAGATAGGAACCAAAGATAACTACCTCAATATGATAAAAGGAATATATGAAAAACCCTTAGCCAACACTGTTCTCAATAGAGAGAGACTGAAAGCTTTCCCCCTAGGATCAGGTACAAGACAAGGATGTCCACCGTTATTCAACATTGTGCTGGAAGTTCCATCTAGAGCAATCAGGTAGGACAAAGAAATAAAAGGCATCCAAATTGGAAAGGAAGAAGTAAAACTTTCATTATTTGCAGATGACATGATACTGTACTTGGAAGATCCTGAGAAATCTACAGCAAAGTTACTTGAGTTAATAAACAAATTCATCAAGGTGGCAGGTTATAAAATTAATGTGCAAAAATCAGTAACATCTCTATACACAAGCAATGACCTAACTGAGGAGTCAGTTAAGGAAATAATTCCATTCAAAGTAGCAACTAAAAGAATCAAGTACTTAGGAATGAACTTAACTAGGGACATAAAGGACTGTATACAGAAAACTGCATACAATTGCTAAAAGAAATCAAAGGAGATCTAAATAGGTGGAAAGACATTCCCTGCTCATGATGGGAAGGCTAAATATAGTCAAGATGTCAATTCTACCCAAATTAATCTACAAATTCAACAACAGTACCAATCAAAATTCCAATAACTTACTTTGAAGACTTGGAAAAGCTAGTTACCAAATTCATCTGAAAGGGAAAGAGATCCCAAATAGCTAAAAGCATCCTAAAAAAGAATGAAGTGAGAGGATTAACACTCCCTGACTTTAAAACCTATTATAAAGCCACAGGGGTCAAAACAGCATGGTACTGGCACAAAGATAGAAGCATTGACCAATGGTGTTCTAGTTTGCTAGCTGCCGGAATGCAACACACCAGAGACGGATTGGCTTTTAATAAAAGGGGATTTATTTGTTGGGTCTTCAGAGGAAAGACAGCTAACTTTCCACTGAGGTTCTTTCTTACATGGAAGGCACAGGATGGTCTCTGGTGGTCTTCTCTCCAGGCCCCTGGGTTCCAACAACTTTCCCGGGGTGACTTCTTTCTCCATCTCCAAAGGCCTGGGCTGAGCTGCAAGTGCTGAGATGAGGAATGCCGAGCTGCTTGGGCTGTGCTACGTTGCGTTCTCTCATTTAAGCACCAGCCAATTAAGCCAAACGTCACTCACTGCAGCAGACATGCCTCCTAGCTGACTGCAGATGTAATGGCAACAGATGAGGTTCATGTACCGTTGGCTTATGTCCACAGCAACAAGACTAGGTATGCTCACCTGGCCAAGTTGACAACTGAATCTAACTAACACAAATGGAATCAAATCGAGGGTGCAGAAATAGACCACCAAATTTATGGTCAGCTGATTTTTGACAAGGCCTCCCAATCCCCTGAACTGGGAAAAAATAGTCTTTTCAATAAATGGACATGGAAGAACTGGATATCAATAGCCAAAAGAATGAAAGAGGACCCATATCTTAAATTCTATACAAAAATTAACTCAAAGTGGATCAAACACCTAAATATAAGAAAAAGAAAAAGAAATTAAAAAAATAGCTTTAGACGGGAATAATGACAAAATGTATAAGTATGATAACGTTTACAATCTAAGTATCACAGCAATCACAATCTAAGTATTATAAGAATTGCAGTAGCAGACAGCCTTGGGAAGCAGGAAACTGGAGTATGAATTCAAGTACAAACTGGATGTTGTGGAGGGGATTCAACATTAAGTAACCTTTGAAGTCCTTTCCAACCCTGAGGGTCTCCTTTAAATTACTACCGGTCTCTGATTATAAAATATAATCTGTCTGGAGAGACTACAATTCCTCCTTAAACCGTCCCTGATTAGAGAAACTCTATCCACCCCTAAGAGAACACAGAGGAGCTCATAATCCTACATCAGGGTAGCAGAAAGGGACTTTTTCTGTCATGATGTTTGCAGTTGCCTTAGGCATGGTTAGACTGCCCCAGGGAGAGGTTCAGCGTTGGTTAGACATACTGAGAAGTAGCCCTGACTCTGAGACTTTTCCCAATGGAAAGGACATATCAGCTGCTCTTCCTAAAGAAAGTGTTCTGGTCCAGCCTCCAGTCATTTACCTCATCAGATGTGGAAAGGTGATCCAAAAGTGAGCTGAACCATCGAAAACCAAAACAAGCCAGAACAAGCCAGAACAACAAGAACAGCAAACAGTATATAGTTATTGGAAAGATAAGCAAATAAAAAATCAAAAACTTATGATCAGATGAACCTGACATTGGTATGAGTTGTTTTTCAGATTGAGTTAGCATTTCTCCCAATCAGAAATGTTCCTGGAGAATTTTTAAAGCAAACAGGCATTTCTCTTCGATCTCATTATTCTTGGCTGTGGGAATGACTTGTAGAGTATTTTTCAGCCATTCAGTTGGGAAATTCTGTTTCACAGAAACAAAATCAACTTAAATTCATTTGGTGAAAGGGACCTTTTATAAAAGAGCAAAATTAATCCTGATGTTTTCTAGTCTCACAGAATGACTAGCATGGCATTGCTTCCAAGCACTAAAAGAATTTGTTTCCCCTTGCTTCTACTTAGACTCAATGATACAGACAAGCAATAAAATACCACTAACATAACAGCTGTACAACTTCTGGTTCTTATGGAAGAGCACTGTATTTATCCATAAATATGCATTCTGACTATTAGCAGGGTGAGTGCAAATCTCCCAAATTTGTCCACAAATGTTCTGAATGGAGAAGCCCAAGGAATGATTGGCAGGATTTAAAAGGCCTTTGCAAAAATCTGTCAGTTGTGTTTTTTTTTTTGATGGTTGTATTATGTCATAAACCCCTAAGTGGCTAAGTTTATTTCTTCTGTACCCAAAACAAGTCCTGAGAAACAATACACACACACACACACACGTGCGCGTGCATGCACAAATAAATCCTGAATCTTCACAAGTTTAAAATTTGCATGACAAGCATATCATTCAATGTTATAAGCCACAGATCTTGAAAACTACGGTGGAATATTAAAATGGAAGAAAATTCAGTGATCTGAAGGAAAATAATATGATGGGAATAAATGATGTCAGTTGATGTGGGTTGGTTTTTACAGAGAGGGCTTAATCTCCATGATTTATTGCTCTGGCTGTTTTATTCCTTTCCCATAAAAAGAGGTGGCTATATTTTAGGTGGCATTTTATATATTCACCCCTGGAAAACTAAACAAGGTAATTAATTCAATCAACATAATATCTACTGATCCAAGCCATTGTCCAGAATTAGGCCTCTAAACTCAAGCTTGTACAGGTCACTCCCACCGACATTCTCCATCGAGTCCATGAGAAAATCCAAACACAGTAGCTCAGCATTCAAGGGCTTCTTTCACCATCTGGCTACACCTGACTTTCCTTCCATTCTTTGCCACCTCTCTTCTCCCCAAAAGATGATTTACACTTCAGGCACATCAAACAATTGTTAGTTCTCCAAACTCACAATTTGACACACAAATCATCTCCCTATTTTCCTGCCCTGGGTCACACCACTCACTCACTCTGCCCCAGAGCTACACGTTCCCCTTCAGGAACATATTCAGATGTTCTCATTTTAGTGAAGGCTGATTATCATTCTTATTGGTTCTCACATTAGACATCCTAATTCTTCTTTGGAATTCCAACATCACATGACATGTACAGGTCTCAATAAATGTGTTGAATGAATGAGTGAATGAATGAATGTATCATGAATGCATTGCCAAATGGCCAGAAACTACAGAATCACAATAGACCAGTCTAGAAACTAGGCTACTGCAATGATTTGAATTTGTATGTACCCCAGAAAAGACCATATTCTTAAAGTTAATCAATTCCTGTGGGTGTAAGTAGGATCTTTCTGTGAGTAGGATCTTAACTTAAGTTGGGATGTGACCCATCGCATTCTGAATGAGTCTTAGTCTTCTTACTAAATCTTTTATAAGAGGATAAAAGACAGAGGAAAAACACAAAAGGAAAAAAAGCTAGAGAAGGTGAAAGAGAAGGACACACAGAAAACATAGAGAAACCACAAAAACAGAAAGGAAACCACTGAAGCCAGAAGCTGGAAGCAAAGAACCCTAGGAAAGAAGGGAGAGACCAGGAGACATTGCCATGTGCCTCCCCATGTGACAGAGAAGCCTGGATTATCACCAGCCTTTTTTCAGGAGGATGGTATCAACCTGTTGATGCCTTGACTTGGACAATTTCACAGCCTCCGAAGTGTAAACTTATAAGCTAATAAATCCCCATTGTAAAATCCAACCTATTTCTGGTATACTGCATTTAGCTTTAGCAAACTAAAACTTCTTATCATCATGACAAACTCTGGGATCTTTTCTGTAACTACATGTTCAAGAGTGCTTTGAAAACTATTGCTTTATTTCTTTGCTTTGTATATACAGTATACAATAAAAAAAAGTTAAAAAAAATAGCTTCTTACCAGTAAATTTCTTTTAATGCAATAGAAATACTTAGAAATTAACCCACCAATAAGTATGTCTTATAAAGGTAATGGTATTAATGGAAATTGCCTAGAAATATGTTCATACCACAAATATCTATTACTACGATAAATAAAAAAGAATTAAATGACATGATCCCTGTCCTTCAAGTCTCTTTAGGAAACTATATCACGTACTGTACCCTCAGAAGCTAAATATTTTGAAATTACAGTGAATGTCCACTTTCTGCCTCCAGGTTTTCCCTGACAAATTATTAAAACTAATGTTCTTGGGACTGAGCAGAAGGCAATAGAAAGTAGACCAAAGTTTAGCTAAAGAGTCTGTACCTGTCAACTTCCTCTCTTGTCTCTTCCTCCAGAAAGAAATATGGTTCACAGTTCTGAGGGTATCCTTTCATCTGAGACCTAAAGGATGAAATGGAGCTAAAGGAGGAGTTGGAGCAAGAGCATTCCAACGATCTTACAGCAGTTACATCTACTCTGGAGTTGTAACGGTTATTTCTAAATTCTGAGATGCTGAGCTCTGTGTGTATAACCTGGTCATTCCCTGAAACTTTGGGTATTTGACACTGAGACTCAGAGCTATAGTTCTGTAGCTACAAAAGTCAGCGTTACACCATATAACAAACATCAAAAACACTGAAAAAGTGATCAGGCTTCAATTAGAGATGAATGAAGCTGATCTGGGTAGAACTAAAGTAAATCAGACTAAAGGGTAAAGGATGATATTGACTAAATTTTAAAGCTTCAACTTCAATGTGAGACCAAAGAAAGAGAGGTTTACTTGGTGCAAAATTTATATTTTCGGTAGCACACTCTCTGACTTAACTTGTATGGTCAGCTTTTTCAAACACCTTAATTATATGGGACCTTGAATAGGGAGTGAGATCTTGTTGGTTTGTGCAGTTTGGTGTGATGCCCCAATACGTCCCGGAGTAATTTCGGCAGAAGATTAAAACTATCTGCAAAGTCCCCTTGAGGGACTGGGGGAAAAGTGGAAATATTAAACTTCCCCACCTGGGAAAGACCTGAAATTCTTGCAAGCATTGGGGACCGTTGATGTGTTGGGCCAGACCCTTGATCTTGGAGCTTACCCTCATGAAACTTATGTCTGAAGAGACGCTAAGCCTACTTATGATTATGACTAAAAGTCACCCCCAGAGAACCTCTTTGGTTGGTCAGATGTGACTTATCTCACTAAGCCAACTCTGCAGGTGGACTCACTACCCTCTTCCCTATGTGGGACATGACTCCCAAGGGGTGTAAATCTCTCTGGCAATGTGGGACATGACTCCTGGGGATGAGCCTGGCCGTGGAAATGTGGAAGTGAGAAAGCCTTGGCCAAAAGGGGGAAGAGAAATAAAACAAAATAAAGTTTCAGTGGCTGAAAGATTTTTAAATAGAGTTGCAAGGTCATTCTGGAGGTTATTCTTATGCAATATATAGATATTTATTCAGTTTTTGGTGTATCAGAGTAACTAGAGAGAAACACCTGAAACTGTTGAACTGTAATCCAATGGTCTTGATTCTTAAAGATGACAGAATAACTATAGAGTTGTTAAGTTGTGTCCTTGTGATTGTGAAAACCTTGTGACTGACACTCCCTTTATCCAATGTGTGGACAGATTAGTTAAAAAAAAGACAAAAAACAAATAAATAATAAGGGGTGTAGGGTGTGGGGTGTTTTAGGTGTTCTTTTTTACTTTTATTTTTATTTTTATTCTTTCTAAAAATTTTTAGAGTAATGACAATGTTCAAAAATCAATTGTGATAATGAACACATAGCTATAAGATGATACTGACTGTATACTTTGGATGATGATATGGTACACGGACATATAATATAACTCAATAAAAAGAGGGGAAAAAGAGCATTCTAAGAGGAAACAGCAAGAATGAAGGCTTTAAGGTTAGCAGGAATTTGATGTTCACAAGGTCAGGAGGGATGGTGGTGTGAGCGAAGCAGAATAAGCAATGCTCCAATGCCCTGAGACAAGGCATTGGAGGTATAGGGGCCAGACTGGGCTGGCCCTTTCAGTCCATGGCTTAAGAGTTTAGATTTTATTCAAACTCTAATAAAAAACTATTGGAGGATCCTTAGCAAAAAGTAATATGATCTTACTCCTGCATTGTCATAATATTAACTGATGCTAAGAAGTGTGAAGATGGATTCTGTAGTAGAATTACTGCTCTCCAAATTTGCTATTTGTTTCCCTTACATATCCCACCTGTTTATCCAGTGAACCCTGAGGAAAAGTGATGCATGTCACTTCCAGACTAAGACAGTTAATTGCTGGTGTGTTTTCTCCATCTCTTCTTCCTCAGTCATGGAGACCTGGAAGACCATATCTTCCAGATGATGCACCATAGAGGGAGGCACCCCCATCAACCTGGCACCTTGAGTGACTGTGAGACAGGTCCTCCTGCCAACTCCTGTTAGGCATGTAACACGAATAGAAAACAGCCTTTAGAATCCGAAGCCACTGAGACTTAGGTTGTTTGTGTCTTTTACCACACAATAGCTGCCAAAATAAATTCTAGGTGGATTAGCATTTAATGTAAGAACAAACAAAAAAAAGTCTTTAAAAATATTACATTAAAAAAGCATATATTACATTGACTAAATCTGTAGAGAAGTGCTTTCTAAGTTAAAAACACTGTAAGATATCAAAATGGAAAAATACAGAAATTTGACTAAATGAAACATGAAACAAAATTTAAAGGAACTATTATTTAAAATAAAATGGAAATGGGTTAATATCCTTAATGAATTAAGAAACTTAAGAAGAAATGTTAATCACTCTACTAATGAAATAAACAATTTTTCAAGTCAGAGGCCATTTTCACATATCAACTTAGCTATATTTCTTTACACAAGAATTCAATGTGGTAGTAAGGATGTGCTAGTATGTTCAGTCTAGGTATGTGGCTGACATAAACTTTCTTCATGACAGTGAGGTAATACATATCAAAACTAAAAACTTATTTACATCTTTTAATCCAGTTCCTTTTCCTCCCAAAATAATCTGAAATACTAATAACGTTTTTCTTAATGGACATCAAAGCACAGCTTATTATACGGATGTTTTTACATCAGAAGGTCCAAATATAGCTTCATGGTTAAGTCATAATTCACCCTATTAGGAAATATTATGTAGCCACTAAAACTGATATTAAGTAAGCATACAAAGATAAAAACAGAACACAGATTAATTTATATAACTTACATCAAAGTTTTTTAATCCTGGGGAAAATACACAAAATATTAAAGGCCCACCTTTTGAGAAGAAGAATCAAGGTTACATTTTTTAAATTCCACTTAAGTACGTCCTCAACGTTAAATAATAAATGTGTATTAATTTAATAGTAAGACAAACCAAAAGAAAAGTGTAACTAAGCAGATACAGTTAGCAGAAACATACATTCAATAGAAGGCAGAAACCAAGAAATCAGCAGTGCTCACAGAGACCTTAAGGTCAGGAGAGAAAATAATGCAGATATTAACTTGAAATTGATGAGGTAACTAAAAATGCCTTTATGTGTTGGAGCTACATAAATATAAGCAGATCCATCATTCTGGTTTTAGCAGGAATGCCAGACCTATTAAAATCAGGGGCAGAGTGAATAAACCAGGGTCACCATCTTCATTTGGGCCGTTATAAATAAAAAACTCAAGACAGACTGCATAAAAGTTTTATTTCTTTCTCTCTTTCTTTCTCTCCCTCTTTCCTTTTCTTTTCTTTTTTGAAGAAAGGCCTTATCTATACCATCATAGTGTTTCTAAGTCATCATAAAAATTAGTAGAAATGGAACTGTAAATAGCAACCGAAGCCTTCCAACACTAAGTCAGCAAAGTCATCATTTATCATGAAGTACAAGTGAAGCAAGAAGAGAAAAATGATTCCATAAAGCAAAAGAGAACCAGAACTGACCAATAGGAAGGTGAATTATGAGACTCAGAGACAATCTTCTCCTGCTATGTAGGGGCTACACTGTTTGAAAGTGGGCTAGAACAATAAACTAAATTACTTTTTTTAATATTTGGGAGGTAATTTTACACACAGCTTGAGTAAGAAGAAATTCAATATTCTGCTCGTTACAAATTCAAGCTCTTGTACAAGGCAGAAGAACTGCCTGACAGACTCTCCTTTATTCAACAATTTATCCTCAGATACCCTAGCCTATAACATGAATCTGCCAAAATATTTTGTATGCATTTGGGGGGGGGGAGGAGAGACGAGTCAAGGAAACACTTCCATATCTCTAAGGTTTTATCCTTAGTATCTATTAAAACTTGAAGTACATTCAACCTTTGGCCCAGAAATAATTCTTCTAGGAATCTGTCCTAAATAAATTATTGTACAAGTATGCAAAAAAACAATGGACAAGTGACATTCATCACAGTATTTTCAGTAATGGCAAATACTTGGAGTCAACCTAATGACCATCAATTTGAGAATGGTTAAACAAATCAAGAAATGTTCAAACTAGGAATACTATATAATCATGAAGCATAATCAATTACCACTCTATATTCTGACATGAAAAGATGTTCATGATATACTGTTGAGTGGGAAAAAATCAAAGTGCTTAATAGTGCATACAGTGTAATTTCATTTGTTTTAAAAATTATGTATGTGTATGCGAGTTTATGTATGTGAGCATGTATATTTATATGTGAATAAATGACTATAGACAGAGATAATAACTAACATATACAGGCTTAACAAATATGAGCAATAACACTCGAGGCAGAAGGTGTGGGTTAGAAAATCTGGGGAAGGCCTGCCTCTATCAGATGGCACAGTGAGATGCTTCGAGGATCCACACCCCAACAGAAGCCTTGAAAACCCAAGAAGGACTAGGAGAAAAATATTTTTCAAAGCTCCAGAAAACACAAAAAGGACTGCTATAACAGGGTGTGTGCCAAATCAAGAAAAACTCTATTTAAAAGTGGTAGGGAGGGGGCGGGCTACGGTGGCTCAGCAGGCAGAGTCCTCGCCTGCCATGCCATAGACCCGGGCTGGATTCCCAGTGCCTGCCCATGCAAAAAAAAAAAGTGGTAGGGAAGAGGAGTCTGGGAAGATGGCAGAGTGGGAAGCTCCAAGATACAGTTCTTTCACCATAACAACTATAAAACAGACTGAAACAACAGTTTTAAAACTCAGATGGCCAGTAAAGCATTCAGGAAAGAGCAGGAAGAGTCTGGTAGATTACTCTAAAGGTGAACAAATTTCTCTCTCTGTCTGATGGTCACCGGCACCCATGCCCCACTCCCACCACAGGCTACTGTGGAGTCCGGCTCCTGGCTAGCTTGCTGGTGACATAAAGGGACAAAAAAAATCCTCTTCACCAAGATCAGGGCTGGGCACAGTCAACCGCTGATCATGGCTTTAGATTAGCGAATTTGAATCGCTGGGGCCTGACTTCAAGGGAGACCATTGTCCCAATCCACCCTGGACAAAGGTGGCCACAGAGGAGACTTGGAGACTATGCTTCCTCAGGTCTGCAGGGGGCAGTTAGTTGAAGGACTGTCTTTTTTTTTTTTTTTTTTTTGCATTGTCAGGCACCAGGAATCGAACCCGGCTCTCGGGCATGGCAGGCAAGAACTCTGCCACTGAGCCATGGTGGCCTGCCCAAGGACTGTGTTTTCTGAGAAAGTCAAGAAAGCTCAGCTTTGGGGAACTAAGGAAGAAACTCCTGATTCCCTTCCTGATCCCTGCCCCAGTACACTTTGGAGTCTGTCTGCTAACCCCTCATGGGTCACCGACCCTGTTTGAGCAAGGAAAGCCTGACTTGGGAAGCACCATTCAGGTATGCTCCCCTGTCCCCAGGATTTTCCCTCCAGGGGAAAGCAGCATGTGACAATGAAAGGAGTGTAAGAAACCATATAGGTGGACGTTCTATAGCAAGTTTTGTCTACTTTAAACACTCAAGACAGGGCAGTCGATCTCAAAGGAGAGGGGCAGTGAAATGCCTAACAACTCATAAAGCAACTAAGAAGTACATGTCTAGGATGAGAAACAGGCCCAGAAAAGACAGGAAGGACCCTGAATGTGGCGGTCACCTTGGACAGACCTTCCTAAATGGTGGGCAGAAGCTCAAGAAAATCTCCATCCCATCACCAGTTGGTTACAAAATCAAAAAACAGACAACCGAGGGAATAAATCCC